>JARSSU010043400.1:0-43275 GCA_029619165.1 Eurosta solidaginis | reverse complement strand
GCAAGAACGTGTACTCTCCTATTAGATATGTGTTCTTATACGTTTTCACACAGACGGACTTATTGATAATAAAGGCAATTTTCTACATTAAGACGCTTATTGAGGCTCAATCTTATCTTCCTACAAATTCGAATACTATTATTATTATATAAGTAGCTAATCGAATGCCTAATGAAGTCAAAGCACAATGCAACTCTGTTGGCAGCGTTCGCTTCCGTTTCCGTTTTTGGTGGTTCAGTGCTTAAAAATGTATTTTCAAAGCAATGTCATTGTCTGCATGGCGGAACGATACAAGGTGCCGCATCGAACAGCTGATTATAACCTGATTTGATACATCAACTACCGGCGCAGTACGATTTTGACATTTGTCCATCGAATTACAAGTACATGGAATTTTTTTGTTTGTAGGTATGTCACCATGCTCCCACCTTGTATCGTTCCGCCATGATTGTCTGTCTCTCCTTCATACTAATCGAGCAGTTAGCTTCTGTGTGAAAGCAAAAAATTTACGATTTCATTGCAGGTGAAATGAGAATCATTAAGTTTCTGTGTGAAAACAGATTAGACTGGGTCGATTTATTAACCTATATCGCGTCCAATCGTTATTCGATTGGGCTTTGGGCTTCAGAAAAAAAGTTCCAATACTAATAACCACAAAATAATTTTTGAGCCTTCCAAATTTCAACGATTTTTCTTTTTTTTGGCATTTTTTCATTTTAAGCTCAATAATTTTTATGTATTTTTTTCGTGTCAATTGGAAATGCAAAATGGTAAATGTAGTTTTTTGAAAAATAAAAAATTCTTTGTTTATGGAGATTAGAAGATTTTGGTTGAAAATCGATTTTTTTTGAAGGCTCAAAAATTTTTTTTTTGGATTCGTAGTGGAACTTTTTTTCCCTTTAGCCCAAATGCACAGGCGAAAATCGACCCAGGTTTAATATGTTCTAGATAAAATCAGCAATATTAAAAGTCTAAAAATTAACTCATTAATATTTTATATTTTAAACAAAAAACAACTTTTATCTAAAATTCAATCCCGTCAAATATCATTAAGTCTCAAAAAAATTAAATAATAAAAACATTTCATTTAAATTTCAAAACAATATCAATAATAAACTCATGATTGTCAATTATTTTTCGTCCAAACATTATACTTAAAAAAAAATAGAGCATCAATAGTAAATCATATATGGATTTCATCATCATCATTAAATAGAGCAAAATATTATTCCATTTTTTAATATATGCATAAATTCATTTTAAATTTTTATCCAATTTATTTTTAATATCCACTGTCATTTGAGTTTTATAAAATTTATTCAAATTTTTAATCTTATTAAATATTTTTTAATATTAAATTTTATCATATCGTATATTAAAATCAAGATTTACATCATCATCCGTGTCTATAAATCCTCCAAAACTTAATATCTATTCATTTAAATTGCATCAATTAATGCAGGTCCTTTCTATCCTTAAATTATCTTTATTTTTTATCACCAAAATTTTGATAATAAAATAATATCCATTATTTTCATCAGCATAAAAAAATTCATGCAGTTATCCTTTTATGTTTGAAAGTATTTCTTTCTTTTTAAAATAATATTCTTATAAAATTTCTATCTTTACATAACACAAATATTGTCAATAAAACTTATTTCTATATCATTATTCTTAACATGATCCTAAATCCTTCAAAATCATTTTTTAGTCATCCATTTATAAAAATTTACATAATCCATTAATTTCTTATCAAAAATTCAATTATCTAAACTTAAATTAAAATAATATTTTAATAAATCTGCATACTCATTCAATCCACAATTATTTCCATAATTAATTTATCCCCTTTTATACAATCATTTTTTTTATTTTTATCATATATATTATATTTAAATGGTTTCATAATAACTCTTTTCATTTCTAAATCATCAATTATTTTATAATCGTTTTTATTGTCCCCCAATACAAAAAAAATAAAAATATGTTTTCTTCATGAATCTATCGTATCAATACTTCTTTTCTTTCTATTTCTCTTTAATTTCTCAATTATCATTCTTATTTATGCCATTCCAAAATCAATTCACATTATCTTCAATATATTAGTATATTTCAAATCCTCTTCCATTATTAAATTTCACACAAATAGATTATATTTATCTATATTCTTTTATTATCCGTATCATTTCTTTTGAATTCTTGCATTCATATATTTTCAATATCTCAAAAAATTGTCTTATCTCATAGATCAATTTTTAAATTTCATTTATATAATGAATCTATCCAAAATTCATAAATTTCTCAAACATAAATATTAATAATCTCAAAAAATCAATATTTATTCATAAAATTCCTTAATTTAAATTTATCAGTGAATACAATAAATTCAATCGTTTTTATTTATCAATATTAAATCAATTTCATTGTAATTCATAAAAAAAATCAAAAAAAATTATCCATATTAATCTATTCATAAAATTCATTTTCAATTCTTACTTTCTAATTAAATTTCCATCGAAATTCTATTACAATTCATTTTTTTTTCGCATTTAATTATATTTAATTTTAATTTATCACAGTAAATTATATCTAGTATTCCCTAATAATTCATCAATCTTAATATATATGTATTAATATTCTATTCATCATTATTCTCAATATCAATTATATAATTTCTTAAATTATGTATTTCTGTATATAACATTTTTATACCAAACATTACAAATTAATAATCATTAACCATTTTCTCAAAAATCCTTCATCATATATATATTCATATACTTATGTATTTAATCCAATTACAAAATCAATAATCTGATAATATCATTCATATCTTATAATTTTATTAATTTTGTTATTTTTTCTTATTTTCCTCCCATCATAAAATCAATTTAAATTTCAAAATTAATTATTTCTTGTTTAAAAATCCATCTCATTTCTATTTAAATGTCTAATAATCAATCATTTTTTATCATATTATTACAATATCCCTATCATTTATCCATTTAATTCCATATCATATATCTATTATATATTTTTAATTCTATCATTTTATATTATCTTTAATCTAATTAAATTTCAACAATTAATTATATATCAAAAAAATTCAATTAATAATCATTTAATTTAATCTAATTCATTTATTATAATTTTACATCAAATTTCTAGATTTTCATAAAAAAAATAAAAATTATATTATAATTCATAATATTTCTCAATACAATTTTTAATTTAATAAATGTCCTTTGTTGTTTTTCTTATCATCAGAATATTCATAATTCAAAATAATAATTATGTTATAATTTACATCGAAATTCATTTCAAAAGATAATTGAAATATCTTAAGATATATTCTTTTAATATCATTCATGTTTAAAAATTCCCCCCTTTAATATTTACTGTAAGAAAAAAATTCTCATAAAATTTTATCACGAATAACTTTTATTATTCTCTTTCAAACTTTCTTATATATCAAATTTCTCATTTTATAAAATCCTCTCATATACATTTTCACATTCTAAATACAATTTTTCATAATTAAAATTTCTCATTATTTTTATTTCTATTAATTTAAAATCCAAAATTATATTCACATCTATTTTTTCCTAATTCCATCAAGTATATTTTTTTCTAATTTTAAATTTGTTTCATTTAATATAGATTACATTTCTATAAAAATCAAAAAAATTTCTCAATCTATATAAGAAATTTAATAATCAAATCATCAATAATCATATCCAAATAATATAAAAATGAAAATTCATTTAATGCAATTATATCATAATCTGAAATCTTATTTTTCAATATCTGCATCACAATTTTATATTCATTACTTATACTCATTTAAATGTCAAATATATGCATTTTACAATATAATCAAATTTTTTTCTCTTTATCATTTATATCATTTTGATAATGTCTATCCATAAATTTCTTTTATCTTAATCATCTTATTCGTAAATTTTGTTATATTCTCAATAATTCATCTTCTTTTTTCTTGTTTTTTCGTTTATCTAATCATAATATTTTTTGTCTTAATTTAGAATAAAACACAACAATTTCATAAATCTTCCTTAATCTATTTTCTGTTTTGATCCAGAATAATATAATCAATATATTTCTTTATATAAAATAAATTTATTTCATCATTTTTAATAATAAATAATTCAATAAAAAAAAAATCATATCACAAATTCTAAAAACAAAAATTTCTTTATAATTTATAGATACAATCAAATTTTTAATTCATCATATCATCTTAATATCTAATATTACTAATTAATATATATAAAATTTAATTCTCTTATTTAAATATAGTCATTAACAAATCAATTTACTATTTTTAATTATAACACGAATTTATTATTTAAAAAATATTAAAATTTTTATCTAAAAATCATAATAATATTTATAATCATTCACATCAAAATATAAATTTAGTTTATCCATTATCTCCTCTATATTAGAAATTAATAATTATCAAATTTCTTATTTAAATCATTTTTCATATCCATTCTTCAAAAAATTATTCATTAAATATCTGTCTTATATTAATTTTTACAAATTCTTAATATAACATATCCATTCATTTAAAAAATTATTTATCACAATCCCGTAATATCCTCTTTTCATTATTTATAAGTCAACATCATTAATGAATTACATCTTTTTTTACATAATCCATCTTTATTTCTCTATATTTATTATTTCAATTAATTAAATCACTTTCATTCATCATATTTATTATATTCAATGGTAAAATTAATCAAATATAAGAATCCAATTATTTCTCATCATTTTAATTATTATCTTTTTTTTCTATAAATTTTCCCCATCTCTAAAATCTATTCCTATTTACATTTCATTTCTTCAATATCCTATATAAATCAAATTAATATATAAAAGTATCTTTTACAATCACTTCTATATATCATAAAAAATCTGTCATGTATTCATCAATAATCCTTTAATTTGTTTCTCTAATCAATCTTTCAATTTTATTCAAAAGTCATATTTTATATTACAATTAATATTCCTTATCTTTCATTTCTTCATCATTAATTATAACTCTCATTTTTTTAAAATTCATAATTATCATATTTATAATCTCAATATTTCAAAAGATTCAAATCGAAAAAAAAATGGCAAAATCTCTCATTATAAAAAATATTATTACATTTTTCATTTTTAAATTTCATAGTATAAATTAATTCAATCATAATTAATCATTCATTAATTTAAAATAAATCTTCATCACTACAAACTTAAATCACATAATTTTTTAACATCTTCCAATTCTCAATATATATTTTTATCTTCTTTCTTAAAAATTATTTATTCACAATTTCTTCTAAAAATTTAAAAATTACTCAATAAAAATTAATTTTTATCATTTTATATGTCTAATTATTATTTTAATAACATCGCATTTATTATAAAGTTAAATTTACATCCAATTCTTCGTTTATTTTATATTAATTTTATTCCAATCTTTTATATTATCTCTTATATATATTCTCAGTATTTATTAACAAATCTTCAATTTGCATCTATTCACGTTCTATATTCATAATACTCTTTTATTTATTCATTATTCATCATAATTTTACATAAATGCAAATTATTTTAAATTTAATAAGAGCATCGAAAAAATCAATTATGTTAATCATTAATTCTTTTCTCCTTATTTTGTATTCATTTATCTATTTATCCATACAATATTAATTAATTTCTATTATATCATTATTATCAATCCTTTAATATTCGATCAAAATTATTTTTTTATTAAAAATTTTATTCAATACAAATAATCATTTCATTCATAGCATTCTTAATAAAAATCTATCAATAATGTCTATCACATCAAATTCTCAAAAATTTCCAAATCCAATTCAGATCTCTGAATATTAAAAGAATAATTATGTGTCAATTTTAATAAAACAACAAAATTTTTAATTCATATCCTAATATCATTCTCTTTCATGTAATTATTCATCTAATTAATCTATTATATAATTATCTATTAATTTATAAATTCCATCTAATTATTTAATTCAGCAATTTTATATTCTTAATAAATTTAATTTTTTGTTTTCATCATATCTAATATTAATTTAGTTCAAATTATCATCTATCTCTCATAAATCTCTATTATCAATATAAGCATACATATATTATTCCAAAATCCTTCCTATCTTCCTAAAAATTATAATTTTCTCAAAAACATTTTCATATTCAAAAATTAATGTCAAACAAAATATTAAAATCATTCAGTCTAATCATTAACAATATTAATTTCATATTCATATTTTCAAATAAACATCTTATAATGTAAATTTATTTTCATAAAGAAACTAAAATTATATAACAAATTCCATATCTTATTTCATAAAATCAAGGTCTATATACAATATTACAATTAACTTTTCCTCGATTATATTTATATTATCAAATGTCATTATTTTCTTCTTCCCCAATTTATATATAAAAATTTCATTTATCAATCTTCATATTCATCAAATCATTGTTTAATATCACAAATCACATTCGATTATTTCAACTTTATCCACAATTTCATATTTCATTAAAATTTATTATATCCATGTAACTATATCTTTTTACATTAAATCCAATATCTTTTGGTATCTTTAAAAATCAACATATTTATATCATAATCAAATCACATCAAATCTTAAAATTGTTAATCAAATTATACTAAAAATCTTATTCGTTAATGATTTTATTTAAATTTCATCAGTTGTTAATTTAAGTAATCAAAAAAAGAAATCTTTCAAATTAATCGAAAAAAATAATATTATTCAATCACATCTTGATTTTATATCATTTAAAATTCAGTATCCTCTTCATATAATATCTATTTATTATAAAAAAAAACAAAATAATAATGCTATCTATTCATTCTAAAATCTTTCAAAGTAATTATTTTTCCGCAATCGTCTATTCCCATATCTAATAACTTAATACAATTTATTACAATAATTTTAAAATCGTTTTAATAATTCATCATTAATATATTTTGAAATCAATATCTTAATTTTATCGTTTAACAAAGTATTATTCAACATGCATTCTTAAAAACGAAAAAATCAATGTTATATCTATTAAATATAGTTCATTATCAAAATGTTTTAATGCAAAATATAGCAATTATCCTGTCTAAATTTTAATCAAATTTCATACATATGAATTAAATATTAATTCTTTCAATTTATTTTTATTCAATAACATTTATCTTCATTCTTATTACTTTCAAACATAAATCATTTATTTTAAAGAATTTTCTTTTATAAATTTAAATAATTATTGCATCTAATCTACAAAATTCTATCAAATATAATTTATTATTTAATCGTTATGTATTCCACACAAAACAAACAGATAATAATTATCTCTTTATCTATAATCTATAATATATCACTTTATATCATCATGAAAAATATCTTTTCATTCCAATTTTTTTAGATGCATGTCAATTAATATATTATATCATCATTATTCATAATATATAATATCAAAGATAAAATAATATTATTCAAACTTTATTTTATTTCCAATAATTTATTATCTCTATTACATAGTATCCAATATTCTCTTATCATATTGCATTATAAAATAAAATCTAAAATTTTCAATGCACTATTATTTTATATTTACTAAAATCATATTTGATCATCATTCATTTTTAATTTTAAAATAATCTTATGATTCATTCAATTTCAATTTAAATCTAATTAGCATATATCATTTAAAAAAAAATTTTTTAGTTTTCTATCATTATTTCATCTTTATCGTTATATTAAAATCATAATTCATAAATATTCTATCTCCTTTTAATTAAAAAATAATCTAATTTACATAATTAATTAAATCGATATCATTCATCTAATAAAATTCTAAATTTTTCCAACACAATTAAATTATCAAATAATAATTAAAAATTGCATAACTAATCCATCTTCATAATCATCAAATTCGAAATCTTCATCTTCTTCGTAAATCTTAATTTTAATGTCATCCATCAAATACATCAATTTTCCAATTCTTATTATTATTTATACTTAAAGAAAACAAAAATCAAAAATAAACAATAAATTTTGACATTATTTTCTTTTTCACAGTTAAATCTTCATGAATTTCTCAATAATTATTCGTTTTAATTGACATGCACTTGTCCTCATATCATTTAAATCCCATTTTTTTTTCTAATTTTTCATATTTTTAAAATTATTATTTAAAAAATATCATTCCATAAATAAAACAATATCAAATATTTCATTCTATCAATATATAATTTCATTAATTAAATCCTACAAGTCGATTTTACATTTTTTTATTCTGAAAATTATTCATTTTTAAAATCATATCATCCATGTGTATCGCATTTGTTTTCAATAGTTTTTAGATAATTTATTACCTTCTTAATTCCATATAGAAATTTTTCAAAATTAATTCAATATAGTTTATAAATCAAGTTAAAATTTATTTTCATCTTATCAGTTTCTTTTCCTATTAGATTTCAAATATATTCAACCATATATTTCATCTATATCCACATTATTTTCTCACTCATTTATTATTTATTTATTATATCATTTTATTAAAACTAATCTTCTTTCAAAAACATCAAAATTTGCAAAAAAATTGTTAATGTCTAACAAATTCCCGATTTCCACATTATTTGATATTAAAATCATCGCATCATTCCATATACCAAACATCTTATTCAGTTATCTTAATTTGTTATATTATATAATCATTCAATAATTTTCATTTTCTAAATTCTAATCAATTTTTTAAAGCATTAATATCTATCTATTCAAATTATTAAGATATTATCTCCAATAACAAATTATCATAATCATAACTGAAAAAAATTCTATTCTCATATAACAATAATATAATCTCAAATCAAAATTTAAATCAGAATAAATAGTAAATATCATTTTTTGTAATCATTCAAAAAAAATAAATCAAATAAATTTAAAAGCATTCTGATTCTCTTATATCAAAATATCAAATTTTCTTAATTTATTATATTAAATTATATTATACTTATAAAATCACAAATCCCTATCAAGTTAATATCCTCAAAATCATATTAAAAATATTTATCTCTCATAATTTATTTTCAATTTTATTATCCTTTATTATTTAATTATTCAATTTATTTCATATCCTTATCAATTTTAAATATAATCAATCAAATAAATTAATCTATAACATATAAGATCAAATACATCTTTAAAGTTTAGCAGCAAAGTTTTATATGGAATTTTAGTTAAAATTAAAATATTAATTATCTAATACATACACATCATAATAAATATACTTAAATTATTGAATTATTTTATTTTTCTAAAGCATTCATAAAATATATTATACAATCCTTCCTTAATTATATGTTCTTACAGATATGTCTTATTTATAAAATTTATCAAATTATAATCTAATTTTATCAGAATTTTTCTTCATCTCATCTAAAAAAAATTAAATAACAATTTTCCTCCATCTTATTTATAATTATAATTATATTCATCCATTATCTTTACATTCATCAATATATTCATCTTTTTCTTCGTTTCATTCCTTTCTCTCATCAAATTCAATTAGATAATTAAATTTTTTCTTATCATTAATACATTTTACTTTCCTCTTTTAGCAAATATAAATTAAATCTTTTATGAATGTATCATTAATTTCTTAAGATCATTCTCATCATCTTCTATATTTATCCTTCAAATATCTTTCTTTATGTATAATTCTCCAATTTACAAAAACAAAAATTTTTGTCTATCTTAATCCTAATATTTTAAAACTATCAGAACAGATCCATAAATTATATAAAAAAATCTCACAATTCATCAAATTAATTATTATATCTTAAATCATATGTTTCTTATCTAATCCATTATCATTACTTATATAAATATGCTTAATTATTAAAAATTCGTATTATTATTCTATCAATTCTTCTCACATTTATTTAATTTTTTTTATTATTTTTTCAATATTAAATTTTATTTTATTTTATTTATATCAGATTCAATCTATATCATAAGCAATCCAATTAATATTTTCATGTATTAATTTCAATTTTTTGAAAACAATAAACAAACAACATAACATTCCTAATTACCATAGAATTTTTCTCATTCTCATATAAGTTCAAATTTATATAATCTAATATATCCAAAATCATCTCTATTCTTCACATAAAATATCTCTATTAATGATTTTAATTATTATTAAAGAGCATTAGCATATTTCTATAATCAATCAATAGACAAACACAAAATTATTCATTATTTTAAATAAAATTATATTCAAATATTATATTTTTAAATATACTACAATTCTATAATTTTTGAATCTTATTATCTTTTTAAAGTATATTTATCTTACAATACAATAACAATTATATTTCCTTTAAGTCTTTTTTTCCCAATCTAATTTATTCCATTTCTTCATGTTAATTATAAACATTTAAATTATATCAATCGTATGAATATCTAAATATTATTATCTTAAACAAAAGACAAAATATATATTAATATACAATTAATTCTCTATCAAAAATCCAAAATCATAATTTTAAAACTATTATCTAATCTCATTATTTTTTGCAAAATTAATATATTTAATTTCCTTCACAAAAATCCAAATAATTTTAATAAATTTAATCATATATTTTTTTCATTTCAAACTCAAAATTCTTAATGAACATAATAAGAAAAAAAAAATTTAAAGAATCATTTTATTATCATAATCATAGCATTAATTCTTAAAAACAATTCTAAAAAGTTATTAAAAAATATTAATTTTAAATAAAAATGATTTCAAATATTTCTTAATCAATCTCATTCAAGTTATTAAATCATAAAATTAAAAAATATGTTTAAACATTCAAATATACATATATAAAAAATTATCTATTCAGCAATTCATTATTTAGATTTATCCCCTAATCATTCAAAAATCAAAACTTAAACTATTAAAATTATAAAAAAATAACTTTTATATCTACAAAAATATGCAAATAAAAAATTTATTTTATCAATATACAATTTAAATTTATCTTCACATATTAATAAGCTAAAAAGATAATCCTAGAGACACTATTATCAAAAATCATATACAAAAAAAAAAAATTTCTCTTATAAAATTATTCCTTTATGCATAAATATCATATTTTTAATACTTTTATAAATATCATTTCACATAAAAACTTCAAAAATGTATTATAAAAATTTTTATCCTATCTATAAGCAAATATGTTAATAAAAAATTTTCATACTTATAACATATCACTAAAATATTTTTATTCAATTAAGATCTTTACTATTTATTCAATTAAACATTATTAACTTTTTTTATAAAATAAAAAGAAAATTAATACTAAAAAATCTTTAAATAATTTCGAATATTCATATAATAATCTATTCTTAACATATTATTTCCTTTTTTCTTTCATAATATTTTAATTAAAATCCATTTATTTAATTTGTACATATTCATATTATCAAATATCAAATAATGTACAATCCAAACAACTTAATATTTTTCATCTTTTCTATAATTTTCAAATTATAACAAATTATTTGAATTTATATAATTAGAACGTATAATCTCTGATACATTTTTATATTTTCATTTCAAATTATTTGATTAATTTTAAATCAACATAATATCTCAATAATAAATTATTGTTAAATTTTCAATTCAATTAATAAATTATATACAATTATAAAATGATATCAATGCTATTAATATAAAATATTAATAATTAAATCAGCCACTATCACATAAAAATATTTCAAAAAATATTTTATAAAAATTAAACAGCAATTCATATTATTTTATCTATTTCACCTAATTTTCATTATTTTTATTATCATATTATATTCTTTTAAGCTATCATCCAATTCCAAAGTACAATTATGTTATATCATTAAATCTATATTCATAATCTCAAAATTCATAAATATATGAATATCTATTATATATCCAATATCATTAGTATTCTTTCAATAATCCAAATATCAAAATTTATAATTCAAGCATAATACAACTAAATAATTTCATAAAAATTTCAATACATTTCTATTTTTTTATCTTCATAATAATTCTGTTATTAAACATTTCATTTATATTTTATAAAAATCTATTAATATCCATTTAAAATCTATAGCAATTAAAATCAATTTTTTCATTATTCACTTAAATTCTTTAATTTATATTAATTATCCATAATTTCATTATCATAAGCATCCAATCTTTCAAATAATTAAACCTCTAATTCTTATCTTAATAAATTATATATATATATATAAATCAGATTCAATATTAAAATATATTATTTTTATCCAAAATATGTCAAACGATTCACACCTTAATGAAATTATTTTTAAATTATAAACAATTTTTTATAATTAATTATCTCAATTATTAATTATAATTTCCCTGTTAAAGTATGTATCAAACAGATTCATCATTTATTCTTCTAAAAATAATATAATGTCATTTAACAAAAATCTTATTTACATATTAACACAAAAACATAACAAATATAAATAACTTTAAAAACATCAAAATTTATCCCATTTAAGTTCTTAAACTATCACATATTTGCAATTAATATATCATCTAAATCAATGCATTCAAAGTTAACATCATATTAAATCAATCTTCTTAACAACAAAATAATTCAATAATAATTCCCAAATATATAATAATTAATATAACAAATACAATATTATTCAGTTAATCATTAAAATAATTTATTAGTTTTTTAAAAAAATGTTTTTATATCTTTTTCTAATTACATGTAAATAACATAAAGATATTTTACAATCTTATTTATTCAGATCATTTCAAATAAAATAATATATAAATTCTAATTCAATAGTATCATCCTCTATATAAATCATTAATTTAAATTCTAATCGTTAATCAAAATAATTATTAATTATATCTTATTTTTTAAATTATATTTTTCAATAACATTTACAAATAGCAGTTTTTCATGAAAAAAAATCACCTAATCTCATTTTAAAAATTATTATCAATTTAAAAATTTTCTTATCATAATATAAATACATAATGATTCAATAAAAAAATATAATATTCATTTAGTATTTCAATCTTAATATATTATGAAAAATCAAATAAAAACAATTTTAAAAAAAATCTTAAAATAAAATTATAATTAATTTTTCTATTACATTCACATTCTATATTATTAAAAATCCTTATAAATTTTATATCCCCATGTATAATTTTTTCACAGCATAATTTTTTCAATAATTCAATAAATTTTTACATTAATAATAAAACAAATCTCCATACAAAATGATCATTTCAATCTTGCATACATTTAATTTACATTAATCAAAGACAATTATAAAAAATAAAACATAAGTAAATGGTTATTATCTTCATATTTTTTCATCTTATTTGTTCTCTTTTTCTATGCATCAATTCTATTGTAAAATATTTATGACTATTAAAATAGCCTATTTAATTTCATATTTCAATATTATTAAATATCATCATAATAATAAAATTTAAAGTAATATAACAATATATTGGCATAATTCCTATCATATCATCTAATAAAGTGATATTTCATCAATCATTTAATACATTAAAACATTTTATTATTAAATACTAAACAATCCAAATAAATATTTATAATCAATTATTCTATTCCAATTAATAAATATATTTTTAAATTTTTATTCCTATATGTGTAAAAAAAAAAAAAAAAAAATTTTTTAAATGTTTTTAATTTATAATAATCATAATTTCTTAATATCACTACATCATAATCATTTCTTCTTATCAAATATATATTATTCATAATATGTTAAATTTTTGATAATAAATCATTACATAAAATATAGATAAAAAAAATCAATTAATATATAACTATTACATTAACATATCATAATTTTATTTCAATCTTACAAAAATTATAGTATATACAGAAAATAATTAAAATTCTTGTCATTCAATGAATTTTATTTTTATTCTAATCAAACATTCTCAATATGTAAATATTATCAAATTCTTGCAAATCTATTAAAAATTCCTATTGTAGTTACAAATAGAATTTATAAATTTTCCACATCTAATTAAAAAACTCTGTTAATCTAATATTATATATGTTTTTTTTCAGAATACTAAAAATTATATCCTATAATAAAATTATAAAGAATAACACATTTTTTAAAATCAATTTTATGAATTTCATTTTTTTTTATTTCAAAAAAATGTCATATAATTATAAATAAACAATCTACCAATTCCGCAATTAATAAATCTAACAAAGTCATATCAAATAGTTTATAATCCACCTAATAAAATTATATCATCATTTTATAATAATTATCCAGCATTTAAAATAAATTTTTTTCCAAATGAAAATTTTTCTCAATTTTCAAAAAACAAAAATTAATTTAGCATAATTTTCCACATTCTAAAAATCTAATTCATTATAATTATAAATTATATGAAATTTATATTTTCAATATTTCTCAATTCAATTTTTTATAAAAAAATTTTATCATCATCTATTCATAAATCTCATCAAATTAATCTCCATTTAATTTTCTTCATTAAAAAGTATTTATTTCTTAAAAATCTTTATAATTTTTTAACTGAAAATATTTAATCTGCATTATATTAACACAAATTACATATAACATCAATATATTAAAATAAATTCTATTTACATTTATAAAATCCAATAAAAAATTAATTTTTTTCTCATCTCAAAAAAAAAGAATATCATTCTCAATTTATAATCTATTTTAACATATTCATGTAATAAAAAATCATATATTATTTAATATACAATGTCAAATCATGTTTCTCAATCAAATACATTAGTTAATTAATTATAAATCAATTAATTTTTTATGATATCATATAATATAAATTAATCTCAAAATTTTCGTTAATTATTTTAAAAATCCTTCATAAAAATCTTAATTAATAGTTCCTAATTTCAACATATGAAATTATTTTGTAATCTTATATACATTCATATTTAATAAAAAACAATTCATTTAATTATATTATCATATTCAAAATTCTCATCAATTTATCATTTAATTCATTTCATCGATTTAAAAATATATACATCAATTATTAATTAAAATTTGTTATCCAATATATATAATAAAAACATATAAAATAATTAATCATTCATAAATTCTATATATAATCCAATAATTCTAAATAAAACATATTATTTATCCAAATTGATAATTTTCAAATCTCGTTTATTCATATTATCAAATATCTAGCAAATGTATAAGTTCTTAATAATTAATTATATTTATTTAAATTCCTATTATTGATAAATATATTTTTAATCCAATAAAAATTAATTTTACATCAAACAATCACAAGTAACAGTGTATTCAATAATCTTATTTAAAATCATTCATTCTTTAATATTAATTAATCAAAAAAATTTTAAATAAAAAAATTTTCCCAATTATAATTCAATACATTATATTTATATCCATATTTTCTCTTCATCATCATAAAATTACAATCATCATAATAGATCATTCTTCTAATTCTCAATATATGAAATTTTTTTCAATTCCAAGAATTAAATATTATTAATTAAAATGCAATATGTTATCCTCTATACATCTTCATTTTCTGAATAAAACATATTTAAATACTATGTCAATTTTTATATATATTAATCATTCAATCCAAATATTTGATCATATAACATCAATCATTCATATCCGCTTCAAATATAAAAAAATTTGATAAATAAATATTTTTGTATAATTTATTTTTATCACAAATTTTAAATTACAAAATCATACATAATTTAAATAAAAAAAAAAAAAAAAAAAAAAAGAAATATATATTTCAATAAAAATTTTTCAATTTTATAGTTATCAATCACAGATACTTCATCTAAATTAAATTTTAAAAAAATATAAAAAAATAAACAACAGAATTAAAATCATTGATTAGTTCAATATATTGTATAATTTTTTTATATTATGAAAAAAATTAATTTATTAAAAATATTAAAATATCTATCCAATCTTTCTAAAAATTCAAATAAAAATTCATTATCTTTATCATAAAAAAAATAGTAAAATAATCATCTTTCATATTCATCAAATTTCTTTAAATTCTTAAAAATCAAATAAATCATCCATAAAAAACTATAATAAAATTATAATATACAAATTTTTAATAAATCTAATATATACCAAAATTAAAAAAAATCAAAATGATATTTTTTTTTCATTCTCTAAGCAAAATAAAAATTTATCCATTTTTAAATGCATTTATAAAAATATTATCCTTTTTATCTCATATATTTATGAGTAGCTCTATTTATTCTCATTTTTTATTCAAATTTTTTATTATTTTTAAATTCTATTTATTTTTTCATCAATATTTAATTTTTCATAAAATTATTCTTCCATTATAATAAATTTACAACATTGTATATTAATTTCTTTTCATTTTGTCGCTCATAAATAAATAATTGCATTATATACAATATAATCCATAATTATGACATATAAGAAATATTCTAATAAATCTCTAATAAATCAAAAAAAATATTAATTTATTAAATATCATTTATAAATTTAATCTATTTTCTTTTTTTATTGATATAAAATCATTCATTTTAATCAACAAAATTTTCAAATAATGTCATATTATAAATTATATAAAAGTATCATCTAATAAATAATTATCAACAAAAAATATAATATAAATACAAAATATTAAATCATCATTAATTTGATAAAAAAAATAATTCAAAGTAAATGTATAATAAAATAACAATCATTATTTCTCTCATTTTTTTTTAAAATAATCTATATTCTCATATTTCACAAAAAAATATAAATTAATTTATACAATTGCAAAATTTCATTAAATTCATATTAAATATTTCATGATCAATCAGTTTAATTATATCAGCTTTTATTATCATTTCTCATATCATTTAAAAATTAAAAATCCACAAGTAAGATATATCATCATATTTATTTCAAATATTTATTCAATTTATCATAAAAAATAAATTTAATTTGAAAAATCTAAATATCTTTTTATCTTAATATTTCTATTATGACAATTAAATAATGCATATACATATTAAAAAAAATAAATTATTTATCCTTAAATATTTCTAATTTTATTAAATTTTATTTATCAAAAAAATATCTTATATATTCAACAAATTTATCAATAATTTATTAATAAGCAAATTCATCATTCTTATCAAAAAAAATTCAAAATCTATAATTTATACAATTCACCATTGCAATGATAAAGAATTCTTAATCATTTTTTTTCCAACATTCTAACATCATTCCAAATCACTGATCCATTAAATTATTCCATCGCATCTCCCTAAAAATTATCAATCTATGCATAATTTTTTATTCTATAATAAAATATATTTTTTACAAAAATCAAATTATCATAGATATCTAATCAAAATCACATTAAAGATTTAAATCATCAATATTTTCCAAATCTAAATATACAATCCATTTTATAAAGTTCAACAAGATAGGAACATTATAAATATTAAAATAATCATTTATTATAAAAATTTAAAAAATAAATTAAAACACTTTTACTATTAATATTAAATAAATCATACTTATAATATCAATTTCCATTAAATCCTTAATTTCAATAAATAATTAATTGGTTTTTTTAAATATCATTATTTTTTATTAAATAAAGATAAACATATAATATCCATACATCTAATTCACATGCAATTATTATAATTTTCACATTCTTTATATCAAAATAAATCCTAAAAATTTTTAAATATTCTCTTTATAAAAAAAAATATATTCTTATATTTACAATTCATTCATAAATTAATGAAAAAACAATTTCATATTTATAATTTTTTAGAATTTTCATTATTCAACAGAACCCGGCCCACTTAAAAAAAATTTTTTGAAGTCAAATTAACAAAAACTGAATACTTTAGAGTCTATAAGACATCTAGTCAACATGTCAACGCAGTAGTGATATGTGCAACAAAAAACAACAAAAATAAAATAAATTTCAAAATGGGCGTGGCTCTGCCCTTTTTCGTTAAATTGTCTAGATAATTGTAATGCATAAGTTCGAACAAAAATTTCATTTGTGAAATTTGGTAGGGGATCGCTTCTATGACGGAACGTTTTTGTGAAAATGGGCGAAACGTTGAAGCACGCCATTTTGATATCAAGTCGACCGTCTGTCCTCCGCTCGGCCGTTAACACGATAACTTGAGCAAAATCGATATATCTTATTAACTTAGTTCACGTACTTATCTGACACTCACTTATCTTGTATTAAAAATGGGCGATATCCGACTATGACCACGCCACTTTTGCGATATGAAATTTCGAAAAATGAAAAATCCATAATTCTATACTCAAATACGAAAAAAGGATGAAAATGTGAGTGGATTGGTGTTTTGACGCAAAATGATAACTAGAAAAAAACTTTGTAAAATGGGTGTAACACCTACCATATTAAGTAGAAGAAAATGAAAAAGTTGTGCAGGGCGAAATCAAAAGCCCTTGGAATCATGACAGGATACTGTTCGTGGTATTACATATATAAATAAATTAGCGGTACCCGACAGATGATGCTCTGGGTCACCCTGGTCCACATTTTGACCGATATCTCGAAAACGCCTTCACATATACAACTAAGCGCCACTCCCCTTTTAAAACCATTATTAATACCTTTAATTTGATACCACACATTATAAAGTCACCCCTGGTCCACCTTTACGGCGATATCTCGAAAAGGCGTCCACCTATAGAACTAAGGCCAAATCCCTTTTAAAATAGCTTTATACCTTCATTTGATACCCATGTCATACAAAAACATTCCAGGGTTACCCTAGGTTCATTTTCCTACATGGTGATTTTCCCTTATTTGACAAAGGATGAAGGAAAATCGGTCCAAAAAACATCACCCTTGGCCTACAATTTGGTCGATATTTCCCAAACGTATGTGATATGGAATTAAAAACCACTTATAAACGATCTACGAAACCAACGCAGTCTAAGCTCTCAGCTGAGTATGTAATGTTCGGTTACACCCGAACTTAGCCTTCCTTACTTGTTTATACCCTGCAAAAATTGTTGGACTACGTGTTCCATTTTTTTATGTTGGAGTACTCTAACAATACTCCTTTGCAATGCGTTTTCGGACTACCATCAGCCGATCATTGCTCGTTTTTTTAACGACCGTGATCACGACACGATGACGATCGAACAGAGTTGCCAAAAGTAAAATATTGCATGCAAATAACTGATAATAAAATTTACTATGGCAACTCTGATAAAATGCAACCGCGCACTGGTTTTATGTATACATACTATAGTATGTATAGAGAAATATTAGTTTCTTTATTCACGCAAATGCTAAATAACATAAGAATATTCGTAGTATAAAATATAAAAGTTGTATTGCCCCTCTTCATTTATTTTCATTTTAAATTAAATTCACTTCGATAATTCTTTCCGACACAATTCCTCTTTAGTACTTTGGCATATGATCCTCTGTGGGTGCTCCATGGAGTACTACAGTGAAAGTACTTTGGAAAGTACTCTCACGTATGTACTCTATGGAAATACTCACAAACAAAGCGAGAGTGGGATCACCTACTCCTCTCCTAGGACATCGCAATGTTAATTGGAGCACATTTTTTGTATGAATACAGATTAGTTTTGGAACACTCCTATACTCCTAAAGGAGTATTCCTTACACTATTTATGGAGTACTCACGTTTTTTGAAGGGATACGTAGATGCGTTTAACACAATCTTATGCATGTTGAGTAGATTGCGCGTATTTTTTTGGAGAACGGCAGATTGAGAGACACTGGCACCATCTGACATGGAAAACTAGCCAACTTTTATTTTAAGTAAAGCATAAGAAAAAGAATTCCACACTTTCTTTGGCTATGGGTGCTTTCACACTTTGCACGTGAAATTATTTTCGCACTCGTTGTTACTTTTCTAACTTTTTTCACAGTTTAAAACTGCATTTTAACAAATGAGTAGAATAGAATAGCAATAATTGTTGTTGTATAGAGAGAATGTTTATAACAGTGCTTCGCGAAATTTTGTATGTGAATGGGACACGGCGAAATAAACTTCAATTGGCAAGTCTGAAGTTCCTTTATATTTACAAACGCAAAATGTTGCGTGATTGTGGCAAATGACAAGTTCTTCCCTCATGCTTTGCTTGCTGCAAAAGTTGAAAGTTGGCTATTCTTTCCTGTCAGATGGTGCCAGTGTCGCTCACTATGCCGTTCTCCATAAAAATGCGTGCAATCTACTCAACAAGCATAAGATTGTGTTAAACGCATCTATATGAAAAACCACTTATGTACATATGTGACGGGGCTTTAACACATTCTAGTATGCGTTTATAAGTAAGTGGATACCCAACAAAAACTGTCTAATACTGATTTCACACAGACGGCTTATTGAATAATAAAGGCAGTTTTCTACATTAAGACGCTTATTGAGCTCAATCTTCCCTACAAAATTCGAATCTATAATTATTTCATTAGTAGCTAATCGAATGCCTAATGAAGTCAAAAGCACAATGCAACTCTGTTGGCAGCCTCCGCTTCTTAGTTTTTGGTGTGCAGTGCTTAAAAATTGTCATTTGCAAAGTAAATGTCATTGTCTGCATGGCGGAACGATAAAGTGGCCGCATCGAACAGCTGATTATAACCTTTTTATTGATTTGGTACATCAACTTCCGGCGCAGTAACGATTGTGACATTTGTCCTCCCCCTGTGGGTTAGGGGTTAGAATATGCCCACGGTAGGTATACCGGTCGTAAAAGGCGACCATAATACCATGGGTACCAATCCATGAGTAAGGTGTTTTTACTCGAAAGGTAGACAGGGTGGACGCGGTGTATCACCCTGTGGTACCCTAGGCAAGGTCTTTATAAAAACTGACTACCGCGGGAGCAGGGAGAAGCCAGTGTGATCTGGTGCACTGCATCAAACGATGCTTTGTACTCAGGTCTCACCTCCTGTCCTGGGATGGCCCCCTTGTGGGGAGCATCGCGTGGCTGTGGTTTACAATAGAGTTCACTTATGACACACGCTCTGAGTAGACTTGTTTTCCCTTGGGGCGTGCAAACCCAAGGAAATTCGGCGTCATCAATGCTTGCCACGGCAGTCCCAATTTCATTGAGAAACTGACCTGAGGGGCAGATGATAGGTTGGTCACATCCCTTAATTTGTGACAAAATGCTGCAAATAAGTTGACGAAAGATGGTGAGGAACGCATGTCTATCGTCAGCCGAAAAACAATCGATAATTGTACGAGTGGGCCGGTGCTCATCTCGTCTTATTGAGATGTTTGAGGCTGCTTTAGACTGCGTAGCGAATAGGAGGCGTTCGCTGTGTGATGACCACATCCTATAAGTGGTAGATTTGACATTGTCAAATCACTGCAGTGTGGCGACTGCAGTGCAAGGATGTTGCTGGGGGCAGGTACTCGGTACGTACAGGTCTGTGAGCGGAAAAGGTTGGACACATCCCTTAATTGTGGTAGGAGTTTATTTGGAGGCAAATCGGTGCATAATTGTTGCGTATGAGTGGAAATTGGAGCGAAATTAGTAGCAAAAATGGAAGCCAATAGTAGACAATATGGCACACAATGTTTGTCAACGTAGTGTGTCCTCAAGCGATGTCGAGGGAGGGCATTGTTGAGGCGGGCACTCGGCACTCACAGGTCTGTGTGCGGAAAAGGTTGGTCACATCCCTTGATTAAAGTGTGATGGTGTTTTAGACGGAGCATAATTGGATGCCAAGCTCACTTTGTTTGTCAACGTAGTGCGGCCCTTTAAGCAATATCTAAGCAAAACCAAGCTCCGTCGTTAACAATGTATTTATACATTGTTGTAACACTACAGGACAGAAAAGGTTGGTCACATTCCTAAATTGCGACAAAAACACAATATCTCAATCTGGTTGACTTGTTAATCAGATATCGAGATACAAAATCAATGAAAGAGGGACTCTGAGGCAAGCACGGAACTCGCGGTGGAGTTGCCGTGCAACCGGGTGCCATTACCCGAAAATGGAAGAGGAGGATGGATAGTCCTCTCGGCCAAACCAAGCTGGTTGACTTGAACACCCCAGCTCACCGATTTGGTACCAACTTGTTGGGCCGAAGATCAACGGACATTGATCTGTGTTTACACCGGAGGTAAGTCTTCATGACAGGGACTCCCGTAATGCACGTTCTCGTCTGTGACATTTGTCCATCGAATTTACAAGTACATGGAATTTGTTTTGTTTGTAGGAATGCCACCATGCTGCCACCTTGTATCGTTCCGCCATGATTGTCTGTCATATAGCATTGTCATTTTATTCGCTTGACATTTCATCCTTCATACTAATCGAGCAGTTACTTCTGTGTGAAAGCAAAAAATTAACGATTTCATTAGAAGGTGAAATAAGATCATATAAGTTTCTGTGTGAAAACAGTATAACGCATTCACGTAGTATACAAATGCAAATTCTTCTGCTGTCATCTCCTCTACAACAAAAAACAGTTTGTTCTGGCTATGGCGGAACTATACAAGGTGAGGTGGTAGCACTGTGACAGTTGATTTGTTCTTTCTTAATATGATTTGATACATCAACTGTCGGCGCATAACAATTTTGACATTAGTCCATCGATTTACAAAAACAAAATACATGGTACTTTTATTTATGTTTGTAGGTATGTCACCATGCTACCACCTTGTACGGTTCCGCCATGGTTTTGGTGAATGTCAGAGAGGGAAGGAGAGATATCATTTTTGCATTATTATCTATTGTATGCATTCCCACTCATTTGTTTTGCTTTCTTGCCAAATTGCACATCAAGAGCCATTGTGGGCAAATGTCAAGAGCGATTAATTAACAGATATTACTTAATAGCATTCAAAAACAGCGAAAAAAAGTACACTAATTGCTTTTATTTATCCAATTATTGGCGCCCAAAAGCTGTTATAATATAAAACAAAGAAATGAGGGATTAAGGTTGAAAGCCATGTATAATAATGTTATTTCACAACGATTTCTGAATCTGGCCGATTTTGTTTCCCAAACCAAAACGCAAGAAGTGCACCCTTAATTGTTTTTGAGATATGGATGGGTTTTAACTTCACTTTTAAAAAGCAATAAAGTTAATATCGATTCAGGAGTATTACGAAAACTACGTTTTATTGCAAAACAGAATAACTAAAAAAAACTACGTGCTTTGATTTGGAAATTTTGTTGTTTATATGAATAAGGATTACTCATATACTAGTTAATTACGATTTAGGGAGTACTTTAGGGGTAATTAGGGATTATACGAATACCCCACAACTGATCTTCATACCTGTAAGAAATTAGGTCAAGTTTAAATTGCGATTTCCTAGGCTAGGATCATCTACTTCAGCTCGAAATTCTTCTTAAGAGTACTCCGTGGGGCACCTACATGCGAGAAGTTTCCAAAAAAATCTAAAAATTAGTTAAGGACTATTCATATGCAAATCTAGAGCTGGACCACGTAATTAATATTAAATAACAAATAAATGCAAGAAGTGATGATCTGCGGAGAGACTTAAGGCCGAGCTTGTTTTCCAATTTGGGTCTTGCTCCTTTTAATATTCTTACAAATTGGCGGGACGAGATCTACATGGTTTACGTCGACACTGAAAAGCTTTTCATGGCAGGAATACACTCGGAGTGTTTGCCAAACACTTACGAAGGGCTACCCCAACTAGAATAAACTATTTATTAATTGAAAATACTTTTTATAAATTTTTGTTGTTACTTTGCCTAGGAGTTGAACCCAGGACCCTCAATGTGGTAGGCGGAGCGCGCTACCATCACACCAAGACGGCCGCCGTAACTCATATCGGATTACTAATATGAGCAAAAGTGGTCCCCCAACAATTTTTGTCCAGGTACGCTGAACCTTCTACTCTATAAATTCACATATGTCCAAATCCACTTTGTTTACGGCATGAAAGGAACAAATGACGCAAATACTGGACGTTCACGTCAATGGTTTTACGCTGCCGACTATAAGTCACCCAAAGGTCTCAGGGGTAACGTTCGATAACACTCTCACCTTCAAAGTACATGCCTCCGAAATTGTATCCAAAGGACAAAACCGCAATAAAATCGTCAGTCGCGTTCTGGCAGCACTGGAGAGATAAAGAAACGCTGCTAACCACTATAAGCAATTGCTCGGCTGCCTATGTCTACGCGTCACCAGTCTGGTCGCCTGGTGTAAAAACCGCAAACTGGGATGAGATCCGGCACCTGCCTACGCAGCCTGTTTTTTTGAGCAAGACAAGCATAAGAAGGTCTAAACCTAATCCACACAGAATCGGTAAACACCAGGGGAAACACCAGTCATCCAGGCTCAACTTCTTTCTGGATACTGTAACAGGTAAATTCTTACTTTTCCAGAATCAACCACGGACATACGTAATGTATGTCCTGCATGCGATGTCTCCCCCCATGACACCGACCATATTTTGAGCTGTAATGTGGAACCTACGCCTCTAACAAAAATTTCCTTATGGTCCACCCTGTTGAAACTACGTTTGCCGAAAAAAATATATTAGGATAGTCACATTCCAGACGCGGTTTCACATGCAAACGATAGTTGCATCGCTAGTATCCACGAGTCTTATGTCGCGCACTTTCCCCCGCCCCTGTCTTTGCCGCCTCTTTCCGGCACCAGTACCCGAGAAGAACAACAAAATAGACCCCTAGTCACTGTCACCATTTGCATCAATACAGAATATATACACACGTTTGCGCCACCTACCCAGTGCAGTTCCTGTCTCGAACAATCACACTTTTTCAGATGTTCTGGACTAAACAACATTATTTCGCCCAAAAGGTGCTTTTATGCACCGTGCTGTCCTTCAGGCAATGCAAATCTTGAAATCATAAGTATCTACATCCCCATGTTATCTGCTGCTCCAGTGGCTACCGCACTGACATTATTACTGTACTCACTGTCGATAATCGCATGGAGACGTCCCTTCGCGTGTGGAAGTAAATTATTATATTCAAATTCAGCAAAGGGGTCATCAACTGCGTTAGTTTGCAGCCTAGCATCCGCCAACTACCCATAGTCCTCTGGCTAGAGCGATAAGCCGATATATTGCATCTGCGTGCCGCAACCTTGGCGAGAGAATGTGACCTTGTGAGACAAGAAGACCCTGGTGACTCTGAAGTCAGGACATAAAATAGAACACTGGATAAAATAAATTAAAATAATCGCTCTTCAAAAGAGCAACAAGCGCACGACCCATATCCCACATTTTAAGTATTACCCTACGAAAATTTTTAAAGCTTTTTATTTGGTAACTGTTAAGCTTCGACATCATATAACCCCATTCAAAATTCCAGTTGATGAGGTCAGGATCGCTAAGTGGCTTTTCGTCCTTATTCATAAAGTCGTCCGCTTTGCTAATGCGTTGAAAATCAGCCGCGCTCTATCTCCTCCGTAGACAATAACTATAATACGACTAGCAAAGTTTTGAGCCCGTCATATTTAAAATGTCAAAGGAACGATACATTATTAAGAGTTACGGAGTTTGTATCCAACACCGTTTACATGGGCAATTTTATAATTCGGTATCTGAAACGGCTTTCGTTACATTTAAGGTGCCGTAGGAAAAATTAACAGCAACACATTACCAATTTGAATACATATATGTAATCTCGTTAATCTCCTAGCAGGAATACCGCACCAAAATATTATTATTATTTTTAAACAGAGACATACATATGTTTATATATAAATATGTAAATAGTAGACGTTTACAGTACTTTGTTTATACTGTTATAAGGCGCCGACATATAAAAGCCTTGCAATATCTTGTATATAACTTTACCAATTTTTCATAAATAAAAAATACAAAGAGACTTTTACAAATTACTTAAACATCAAACCTCGCTTGACTGGAAACAAAATGCACTTAAATTTGACTATGTAATTGTACCTAATGAGCTACTTGAAAACGTGAAATGTACAATTATATACCTGCTTTGAACCTTTTATCCTTCAAAGGTAATGAGTATAAATAGCAATTGTCATGTGGTCAGTCGTCCGGCGCGTCCGATGAGTTTATCATTGTTAGTGAACTGTCGCCAATTTAAGGAAACGCCCGTCGGCCGCGTTTCTAGAAATTCGCGTCAAATGACAAAATTGTGTCTGGAATAGTTAGTAGTCAGTGGATTACAGACGGCAACTCATTGACGCTTTAACTAATTGCAGGTGCCGGTTTAAAGTTATGGTTTGGTTCGAGATTTTGTATAAAAGAACCATGCGGAAAGCATAACGATATCAGTTGCTCACTGAAAGAGTCATCGTTCGTACGAAATAGCTTTGGATAGCGTGGTTAAAACATGATATATTCATTCATAATTTGTGCTATACTATTTTTGAGTAATTTATGTGATGGCTATTATCTTAAGCCGAGGAATGATCTAAAAGATCACGGAAATGAATGGAGTATTTTTCAAAAGAAGTTGGGGCTTTCCGGGGATAAAGGTGTGTATGGTTGAAAATAAAACTTGAACTGATTTTCTCATATAATGTTTCCTTTTCGCTTATTGAATTGCAGTTGAATTACTCAAATCTCAAAAGAATCAACAAAATACAATAAACCTTCTGCATCGATTCATTGAGGAAAATCCCAAGTATGTGAGATTGAATGCTGATAATGAGAACAAACAGAGGATTACTGATCATTTATGGAATACTTTTCACACATTATTCAAAAACTTTAGGCTACCTAAACAAACGTTAAAGACTTCGTTAAATTTTGAATTCAATGATGACGATAAGAGCAGAGGGAAGAACCTCAATCGCTCGCGTCGAAGAATCGCCGTGAGAATGGTGGATGATATTCCAACAGAGAAAATCGACGAATTGCTCAAGATGTTCAATCGGGAAAATGGTATCGAAAATACAGATTTAAATGAAGCTGAAAACAATGACGAAAATGATCATGCCGTCGCCGAAACACCAGAAAAGCCTTCACCTGCCGTAGATCCTGACTACGTGTATGAAAGTTTATACGAAGATGATCAGGATGCTGCGTCCCCTTCGAAAAATTATAGTAACTCGGAGTTCCGAACGTTGCAAGACCTTATATTGCAGGCAAATAAAAGTCAGTGGTAAGAGTCACCAATGCAATTAAGAATAAAATTTTAAGAATTTCAGTTTACTGAAGGAACGAAGTGTGCAATGGCTGTGTTAATCGAAAATTAGTAGCATAATTGTTAAGTATGTTAAGTTCAATGATAGTTAGTGATTCTGTATGAGGAAATAAGTGCATAATATGTGATGTAAATAGTTTTAAAGCTATTGTTGTTAAATTTAATTTAATTAAAATAATAAAAAAGAACTTTGCTTTAACCTGACATATAAATCTATAAATCCATTTTTGTTAAATTTTTTCTTTGTACCCAAACATTTGAGCAGGACTTTGTTTACAAAATATATTGCACATGTGAGACATTTCGAACAGTAATTTATTTGAAGGACATACATTCACGAGGGCCTGTCTATTCCAGCTTGGTGCCAATATTCCTTTTACATCCTTCTCGTTTTCTTCCTGCAAACGTTTTGCGATAATGTCGATACCAGCAGAAAAGGTCTTACTATCACTCAAATTTTCAACAAGCACGAATGGATTAAAAAGTATCTAATATTAACACTATGTTAAACAAATTTTCTTTTGTGGTTTTTTAACAGTGTAACCGAGAGAGCAAGAAACGCGTTAATTAAATGTCGCGCAATTTTCACAATTTATTGTAGTGGGAATAAAGGCGGTACGGGTTTGTTCTACCTACTTCCACTAATATTGTAATCAATAACGTTAACTACTTATTACCTCCCATCTGATACTTGTGGCAGAACTATTTTGGCGAATCGACAAGTTTGGCAAAAAATGAGCTAAATACATTTTCTTGAGTTAGCAACATGAAACTCGGCGAAATCGGCAAACATTGTGAATCCATACAAGTGGCGTATGTTTGAAAAAAACAAAAAACTTTCACAATAGTAAACAGCCTGGATCACCTGTTAAATCACTGTTCGTTTACTAAAATCATTTGCTCAATACTGTTTTTCAAACATTCTTGTAGGGGACTGCTATATTGCATTTTTACATAATATTATTTTAAAATGTTAGCTTAACTGGCTGCTCATATTGTCGAAATTTACTCGATTTTAAAAATGTATATTAACATGAAATCTGATTTTCTGTAGACTAATTTAAATAAAACAAACCTTTCTTCCATTCTCTGGCCATTCGCAACAGCCGTTCTCCCAGTCAGCTATTCTTTGACAGGTATGGAAATGGAGGAATAGAAAGATTTTTTACTAATTATGAATTCACAATGACGGCAAACAAATAATTGATTAAATTCATCCATTTTTTTTAAAGAATTCATCAGTGTTGAAGACCTGTGATTGACTTTCTTTTCAGACGCGTGAAATTAGTTGGTCTTGCTGACAGGGCTAGAATGAATGGGTTGGCGTGAGTTAGAAGCCTCGTGTTGTACGAAATAGCATACTATTTGATTTCTTGAGCTATTGTGGAACCTTTAGATCTCGGTGTAGCTGGTTGTTAGTCACTAGTAGGGTGCGTTTATAATCATTCTAAGGGGTTTCGATTGGAATCTTTGGAGAATTTCTATGTTTGAGTTTGCTGCAGTTTCCCACAATTGTATTCCATATGTCCAGATGGGTTTTATGATGGCTGAGTAAAGTAGGACCTTGTTATCAACTGATAATTGTGAATTTCGGTTCATAAGCCACTACAGATTTCTTAGTTTTATACCAAGGGCCTTTCTTTTGTTGAATATGTGGGTCCTCCAAGTTAATTTTCTGTCGAGGTGCATACCAAGGTACTTTGTTTCATAGCTTTGTGGTATATTAATAACGTTGAGTTTAACGGGTGGGCAAGTGTTACGTCTGGTAGTAAATGTCACTGGAACGGATTTTGATTCATTGGATTTGATCCTCCATTCTTACAGCCAATGGGTAATTTTATTTAAGATTCCTTGAAGCTTGAGTGAAGCCACGCTAGGGTTAGGGTCAACAGCCACCGCCCCAGTATCATCGGCAAACGTGCCTATAGTGACGCCTTTTGTTATTGGGAGGTCATACGTGTAAAGTAGATAAAGTATTGGGCCCATTACACTGCCTTGCGGGACGCCTGCTAAGCACTCATAAAGGGCAGTCTGAGTCTTTTAGATATGATTGTATAAATCAGGGCTGCAAACCGGTTCGAACCGAACCGGTTCATGAACCAAACCACCCTCTATTTTAGGGCTTTGAACCGAACCACGAATTAAAACGCAGCAGCTGCGCTGGCTAGGCCATGTTATGCGAATGAAAGATGATGCTCCGGCCAAGAAAGTGTTTCTATCGGAACCCGCCTATGGAAGCAGAGATAGAGGGCCGCCCCCACTCCGTTGGAAGGACCAGGTGGAAAACGATTTAAACTCCCTTGGTGTGACAAATTGGCGCCGGTAGGCGGAGCGAAGGAGCGACTGGCGCGCCTTGTTGGACGGCCATAACCGTTTAGACGGTTAAGCGCTAATTAATGCAATGAACCGAACCACGAACCGAACCGTTTTTTTCTTACCTCCAAAAACGGAACCGAAACCACCCAAAAAAATTGTTCGGTTCGGTTCAAAATAAAGTTTGAACAAAAATCACTTTACTTATTTAATTCACCACTTTGCTTGAAAATACAACTCTAAGATAAAATTGCATACATTTTTTCTCGATGGCAACGCCGGGAGTTGTCACTTCTGATAGTAATAGCATCTACTGCTTGCGCCTGTGGTCAAAAGCTTTTGAAAAAATAAACAAATTTACATAATGAGTTCAAACCCCGTGAATAACAACTTCGTATATGAAAGAGCTTTTTCATTTTTCATTTATAACATAGTCCGCACTATAACACAAACCACATACATACTTATGTATAATTATAAAAATTTTAAAGTTAATTTAATACAATTTTTATCAATTTTCAAAACTTTTTATTAACAGTTTTTAGAAAATTTCTCAGTGTGCAGTCTCATGTGTGAAGCTCATTCAATTGTAGTGTAATAGTGTGCAAGTTTCAAGTAGATGAGAATTACCGTTAATTTTTTTTCCCCCGATGGTGTTGCCCATATCTTCCATATAGAAACAAATTTTGTTCATGCGGTGTATGGAAAAAAATGCGAACACCCTCTTGAAACTTGCACATTATTACACTACAGTTAGATGAGCAACACAACTGCATACTCGCAAAGTTTTTAATAAGTCTGGAAAACTGATGAAAGTTTGATTAATTGTTGGGAGCTTTGTGTAAGCTTTGAAATGTATATATATAGTTTGTGTTATAATTAGAATGATATTTTAAATTGGAATTATTAAAAACTAAAAAATAAACATAATTTGGGAATAATAAAAGGAAACCATATTATTTTTCACATAACCGTATATCAACATTTATAAGCTTAATGCCTAAGAAAAGCTAAGAAGACATTTACATTTTCATCAATATCTTTTAGTTTATGGTGTAATATCGCATCTAAAATTTAGTAGGTGTGTTTTATATATATATTGAAAGCAGCTAATTGAATAGTTTTTCTTCTCTTAAAAATACGACTACGTTCTTACGTGCAGAATATATGCGTTGTAAATACTCCCTACAAGTATAGTCATGCATTCTACCATTTCGTTCCTCACATTTTATAATAATCAACAAACCGTTTTGATAAATTTTATAAATAAATACATACCTGGATGTGATCTCAATAACTGTATTTTATTTGTATGCTTCGTAGGTATATCGATGGTTGGTTGCACACAGATCCCAAGTGACGAATTTCAAATTTTGTATACTATCAAAACTTAGTATTAAACGTTTGAACCACTTGAACCGAACCGGTTCGGCGGTTCAGAGGTAGCCGAAAAACCGGTTCACGAACCGGTTTAAGTTTTGCCTGAGTGGTTCGAACCACTGAACCGAACCGCTTCGATTTTCGAGGCGGTTTGCAGCCCTGTTATAAATAAGAAGTAGTTTATAAGGAGGGTGTATTTTATTTTATAGAGAAGTCCGTCCTTGAATTAATTAATACCTACAAAAGCTTGTGAAATATCTAGAAAAGCAGCTGTGTAGTATTTTTTCTTCTCAAAAGCGTCGTATATTTGCTCTGTGAGTATGTGGACCTGCTCAATTGTTCCGTGCCTTCTTCTGAAGCCAAACTGGTGATTGGGTATGATTTTAAGCTCTTCTATTATGGGCAAGAATCTTTTAAGGAAGAGAATTTCCATAACTTTTGAGACGATAGGCAGCAGACTAATAGGTCTGTAAGATGCAACCAAAAATTTTTGAATATAAAGATATTGCATGCGCGAACTTCGGTGGAAAGCAGCGGAGCGTAACAAAATTCTAGTAGGTCACTTTCACCACACCAAAAACTTTAACACAATTTTTACCATAATTTAAGCACAGAAATACACTGATAGAAGTTTTAGTGAGTAAAAGTTAAAATCTGAACACATTAGCTGAATAAAAAGTGTACAAATAATTATTAAATAACAAATACAGACAGTGGTAGTTTAACAAATTCTGCTGTGGTAAGTGGTGAATGTGACCTATTAGAATTTTGTGAAGCTTGCCTCACACGATTTTTCGTCTATGCAATGTCTCTATATTATATCGTTTCTGATGCAACTGTATCAGCTGGCTTTCCGGGTTTCAGAATCATTTTCATCTGCGAAACTTCCACTGTGGGGGTATGAATTGAGTTTTTAGTACTTCATTAAACAATTGTATGCCTTCGTGGGGTAATTTTTTAGAATAGTGCCATTGATAAAGTCGTAACCCGGAGCTTTTTTTTGGCTTGAGTTTTGCAATTACGGTTCTTATCTCCGATATTGAGAATTTTTTTATGGGTGGATGACTTTGATATGGATGACTTAGGGTAGTTTCCACTTCCTTAGTTATTGTTAGTGGGGGTTCAATATCATGCGGAGTGAATACTAGTTTTAGGTGGCGTGCGAAAATATTTGCTTTTTCAACATCACTTTTTGCCCACTCGTTATTCTCCATTTTTATAGGTGCATTTGAGATAATTAACCTCTTTAGCTTGCTAGTCGCTTTCCAAAAGGAGTAATCAGTTGCAGTTGCTGCATCAATATTACTGAGGTATTGTTGAATTTCTCTGTTGCGCTCCATATTAAGGATGGATTTAAGTTCATTAGTTAATGCATTCAACCGTTTGTTGTCATCGGGATGCCGGGTTTGCTGCCACCTTTTCCGTGCGATGCGCTTTTTTTAAGCTTGGCTTTTACTTCGTGGGTAACGCCTATGGTTTTTTGCCTGCTGAGGGTGGGAGTTGAGTTCCATGCAGCTTGTTGGATACACCTGTTAAAGTGTTCGACTGCTTCAGCCATATCTTCGTCGGATTTCAGCGATAGCTTTAAGTCAATATTAGACGAGATCATAAATCGCAAGTACTCCCAATTAGTCTTCTGATTATAGAGGCTACAATGATTAACTGTGGATGTGCGATTTTTATCAATTGCTACCAATATTGGGGAGTGGTCAGAAGAAAATTCAAAGCACGATTTGCTAATTATTTCTGAAGAAGATATGCCTTTTACCACACAGAACTCGATCAATTCGGCGATTTATCGAGGCCCAATATGTGGGTGTTCCAGTAGAGAATCGAGTTAGTTTGGGACGGCTAATAGCCTGATATAGTTGCCTTTGGCGCAGGCATGCTTAACCAACGAACCGATATCATTTCGTTACGATAATTAACGTTAATAAACGAAACAAAGTCATTTCGTTTGGTTTATAACCTTTAAGAACGTCAAATTAACGAAATGATTTCGTTTCGTGTTCTGCCATATCAAAACGAAATCAAATCGTTTATGTTGATTATTAATTTCAAACTATGCTGGCAAAGCTGATTGATGGCGGAGTCATTAAAGGTGAAAGCATTAGCCAAGCTGATTGCAACTTTTCTCATGAATTTTGACAGTACGTACATTTCTCACAGTATTTTTGACATTACCACCAACGAATTACACAAACAAATTACATGGAGTTTGTGTGTGTATGTGCGCTCGTTGTTACCAACTTACGGCTTCACCATGGCTATAGCATTGCCAGCACAATTCAAACATAAAGTATCACGTTTTTGTTAACGTTTTTAACGTTAACGAAAGCTTTTCGTTTCGGTTAAAAACGAGATACAATTTATCTTAATAATTTCTTTATCGATAATAATTCGAAGTGTTTCAACGGAAACGGTGGAAATTTTTTGATAAACGATTAGCTTAACGTTAAGGTGCATCCCTGGTTTGGCGTTGTAATTACCGCCAACTAAGAATCGATTTCGAAGAGTTTTAAAGAAATTTTCATACTCTTCCGCAGTGATAGCGTGTCTGGGTGGGCTATAGAGAGCTGAGAGCGTAGTTGGGCCATTCGAATCTTCGACAGTAATATTAGTGGCTTGGATAGCATTCGTGCGGTACGAGTTTGTATTACAATGCTTACTACTGCTCCTTATTATGATACCTGATCCAGCATGTGCTTTGTTATCTGGGTGTTTTGTGTGATAAAACTTATATTTAAAAAAAATGTAAGGTGCGATAACCTCCGAAGAGATCTAGGCCGAGCTTCTCTTCCAATTTGCGTCATGCTCCTCTTGATTTCCCCTACAAATTGGCCGGACGGGACCTACATGTTTTATGCCAACTCCGAACGGCATCTGCAAAGCAGATGAGTTTTCACTGAAAACTTTTCATGGCAGAAATACACCCAGAGCGCTTGCCAAACACTACCGAGGGGCGACCCCGCTTAGAAAAATTTTCTTCTAATTGAAAAACCTTATTTCTAAAATTTTGACGTTGCTTTGCCCGGGGTGTGAACCCAAGGCATAAGGTGTGGTAGGCGGAGCACGCTACCATTACACCACGGTGGCCGCCAAGTAATGCCTTTAATTCAAGTAAATGCTTGGAAAGGCCATTGGCATTCCAGATAATGATCTTTAAGGGGTCGGGGGGTTGTTTAACAAAACAATTTTATTAGGAAAAAAGTAATGTTAATCCTCCTCATCTCTTCAGAGAGCTTTTTACGAATATAAAAATACTTCCTGTAAGAGATTTGTATTATTATAAAGTCTTAACCATTGTCTTCGTCAGATGTGAATATCTCGAAAGTCGCATAATTTTAAGCTATTTCTTGAGGAAAAATTCTTAATCACTTCGTGCAGTACCAGCTTCGTAAACTACGCATTCAAACGGATTTTATACAATAATATCGTGTAAAGTATTCAGCACTGCTATATGTAAAGTCTCTTATGCTTGATCTTTTTACGGAATTCGAACTTTTTTCGAAGTTACGGCTTTCTTGGTTTTAATGAAAAAGTTCAACTTTTTTTCATAATTCATGTTGCCGTTTTCTTTCTCCTCCTGGCTGTCCCCCAACCGAAATACTCACAAGCAGATCGACCACGTTGTGATATACGGACGGCATGCCTCCAGTGTTTTTGATGTGCGCACGATGCGAGGATCTAAAGTCGACTCGGACCATTATCTCGCCGCAGCCAAAATACGCACCCGCCTCTGCGCGGCTAAAACAAGGTACAAAAAACACAAGGACAGCTAGCAAGGAGCTTGTGCTGCTAGTCACCAGGAATAACGCCCGCAAATTTTACCAAAAAAATCGGCGACAGACGGAAGGTTTTAAGTCCGGGGCAAACTCTTGTAAGAACGAAAATTGCGACCTTGAAACCGATGTCCAGAGAGTACTTAGATTAAGGAGGGAGCAGTTCTTTGCTATATTAAATGGAGACAGCGATGTACCGCACAGGGATGATTAATCCGAACCCGCAATCGATGATGATAGAATAAATGCTCTCAAACCCGATTACGATGGAGTCAGAATATCAATAACTAGATTAAAAAAAAAGGCCGCGGGCGCTGATGGGTTGCTCTCTGAGCTATTCCAAAACAGCGGCGAGGAGTTGATAAGGCGCATGCATCAACTTCTTTGGAATCTAAGTATCCTTAGACCAGTTCACAAGAATTGGGATCCTGTAAACTGTGCCAACTATCCCGGAATCAGCCTTCTTAATATAAAATATAAGGTGCTGTCAAGTGTATTGTGCGAAATATTGAATTCCACCATGAATCGGCTGATCGGACCTTATGAGTGCGGCTTCAGACCTGGTAAATCTACCATCTATCAGATTTTCGCAATGCGCCAAATCTTGGAAAACACACACTCTTCGTCGATTTTAAAGCCGCCTTCGACAGCACGAAAAGTAGCTGCCTATATGCCGCTATGTCTGAATTTGGTTTCCCCGCAAAACTTATACGGCTGTGCAAAATGACGTTGAGCAACACCACCAGCTCAGTCAGAATTGGAAGGACATCTCCGAGCCGTTCGAAAGTAAACGAGAGGCTATAAACGTGTATCTGTAGTTTATAGCCGGTGACCAGGTAGAGGATTCTAGAAGAAGAAACGTCTAGATATTTGGGCAGAGAGTATAAAAGAAGCAGAAGCTGAGTAGTCCGTAATCAGTTTGATTTAAGCACGCTATTGGTTGCGAACTATAAGTGTTACTGTGAAGTAGTCTAATAAAGACCATTTTGCATTATTGAATATTGGAGTTTATTTATTCGACAATTTAGCGATACGAACGTTAGTAGAAGATTTGGAATAAGCGGAATTTCACCGAATTCGTTACAATACTTTGGACTAGTTATATGGTGTACAAGTATGGATCATGACAACATTAGATGAAGCGGCTCTGGGAGTATTATTCGTCGCCACCCTGTATATATAGATAGCTAGATAAACATATAGGTAGATAGGGATATACGATATTAGAGCTCTGCGCTCCTTTTAGCTAGGTTTGCCACTTTTCGTTAAAAGCTTGAAATTATCATCGGTGCGTTCGAACAAGAAGTTGAAGAATTTGGGTATGGGCGTATTTACATATACGGCTAGATTAATAGTATATTAGAGTTAAAAGTTTGATACAATCAATAAAGGCATTGGCACTAAAATACAGTGATGTAGTTGCAGTAGTATATATCGAATATGTGTGATACAGCAATTTGAGTCATTTTGCCAATATTCTCCAATTTTTGCTAAAACTTAGGCTTCAGGAATATTGGCAGCTAAGCCAAGTTTCAGAAATGTGACTTAATCGGTTCAGGAGATATGTGAAAAGAAAAATTTGCCAAGTATCATTTGACTAGTATTAATACTCTTAGAGATATTTCATTCTTCACATGTTAGTATAGAATTAGATACCACCCCCGCTAAATACCAAAAATATCCTCTATGCACTGAAAAATTCTATTTCTAACAAATCGGACGAGCGGTGCGTTCAAAAAAGGAGTTGAAAAATCTGCGTGTGGCGTATTCATATATAGATAGACTAGCCTTTACCCGCGGCCCCGTCCGCAAGGAGAAAATGATATATATGGGCTATTCACGTTAGCCTGCTTATCAAGTTATCTGTTTAAAAATATTCTTCTGTCTAATGCATTTTATTTTTGTAATTGATTAAAAAAAAGATCTAAATGAGCTGATAACCTGATGGGATTCCCAAATGATCCCGAAATTATCCAGAAAAAGCCACGAAATGACCCCGACAATATCGCGGATGGATCCGGAAAACCATCCAGAAATGCCCCGAAAGGGTATCCAAAAGTTCCCGGAATAGTCCCAAAAAAAAACCCGAAATGACAACGACACGATTCTAGACTTATCCAGAGAACCACACAGAAATGATCCCTGAAGGGTACCAAAATGATCCCGAAATAGTCCCGGAAAAGTTCCGAAATGACCCTGACGGGCTCTCGGACGGATCTCAAAAACCATCCAGAAAATATTTTTCATTTCATTTATTATACCGACAAAGTCCAGAAAAAGTTCCGAAATGACCCCGAGAGGATTCACGACGGATCGCGAAAACCATACAGAAATGATTCCGGAAGGGTCCCAAAATGATCCCGAAATAGTCCAAAAATGACACTGATGGGACCGCGCTCGGATCCAGAAATTATCCCGGAAGGGTCCCAAAACTATCCGGGAAAAGTAAAAAAAATTTCGAAATGACTCCTACGGAATCACGGACGGATCCAGAAATGACCTCGGAAGGGTCCCCAAATTATCCCAAAATGGTCCAGAAATGACCCTGATGGATCCGGCAAACCATCAAGAAATGATGCATGCCGGATGGGCCCCAAATGATCCCGAAATAATACAGAAAAATGTCATGAAATGACCCCTAAAGGGTCCCCAAATGATCCCGAAATAGGCCGAAAAAGTTCCGAAATTACCGCGATGGGTTCCCGTACAAATCCCGAAAACTGTCCAGAAATCATGCCGGAAAGGTCCTCAAATGATCCCCCTAATAGTTCCGAAACGATCCTGACGGGATCCCAGACGGATCCCGAAACCCACCCAGAAATGATAGCGAAAGGGTCCCCTAAAGATCAAGTATTAATCGAAAAAAAGTCCCGAAATAACCCCGACGGGATCCCGGTCGAATCCCGAAAACCATCTAGAAATGATGCCGGACGAATCCCGAAAACCATCCAGAAATGATGACGGAAAGGTCCCCAAATGACCCCCTAATAGTCCCGAAATGACCCTGATGGGATCCCGGACGGATCCCGAAAACCATCCAGAAATGAAGCCGAAAGGGTCCCTAAATGATCCCTTATCAGTCGAGAAAAAGTCCCGAAATGACCCCGACGGGATCCCGGACGGATCCCGAAAGCCATCTAGAAATGATGCCGGAAAATACCCCACATGATCCCGAAATAGTCCCGAAAAAGTCCCGAAATGACCCCGTCGGTATCCCGGACGGATCCCGAAAACTATCCATAAATGATGCCGGAAAGGTCCCCAAATGACCCCTAATAGTCCCGAAAATACCCTGATGGGATCCCGGACGGATCCCGAAAACCATCCAGAAATGATGCCGAAAGGGTCCCCAAATGGTCGCGAAATAGTCCAGAAAAAGTCCCGAAATTACCCCGACGGAATCCCGGACGGATCCCGAAAACCATCTAGAAACGATGCCTGAAGGTACACCAAATAATTCCCTAATAGTTCCGAAATGCCCCTGACGGGATCCCGGACGGACCCCGAAAACCATCCAGAAATGATACCGAAAGGGTCCCCTATTGACCCCGTATTAGCCTAGAAAAAGTTCCGAAATTACCCCGACAGGATCCCGGTTGAATCCCGAAAAACATCCAGAAATGATACCGGAAGGGACCCGAAATTTTCTCGAAAAGGTCCTGAAATGACCCCGACGGGATTCCGGACGGATCCCGAAAACCATCCAGAAATGAGGCCGGAAGGGACCCCAAATGATCCCAAAAAAGTCTCAAAATGACCCCGACGTGATCCCGGACGGATCCCGAAAACTATCAAGAAATGATGCTGGAAAGGTCCTCAAATGATCCCATAATAGTCCCGGAATGACCCTGACTGGATCCCCAATGGATCCCGGAAACTATCCAGAAATCATACCGGAAAGGTTCCCAAATGATCCCCGAATAGTCCCGAAATGAGCCGGACGGGATCCCGGAATCCCGAAAACCATCCAGAAATGATGCCGGAAGGTACCCCAAATGATCCCGAAAAAGTCCTGAAATAACCCCGACGGGATCCCGGACGGATACCGGAAACCATTCAGAAATTACACCGAAGGGTCCCTACTGATCCCGTATTAGTCGCGAAAAAGTCCCGAAATTACCCCGACGGGATCCCGGACGGATCCCGTAAACCATCTAGAAATGATGCCGGAAGGTACCCCAAATGATCCCGAAAAAATCCTGAAATGACCCGACGGGATCCCGGTCGAATCCCGAAAAACCATCCAGAAATGATGTCGGAAGGGACCCCAAATAATCCCGAAAAGGTCCTGAAATAACCCAGACGGGATCCCGGACGGATCCCGAAAACCATCCAGAAATGAGGCCGGAAGGGACCCCAAAGGATCACAAAAAAGTTCCGAAATTACCCCGACCGGATCCGACGATCCCGAAAACTATCCAGAAATGATGCCGGAAAGGTCTTCAAATGATCCCCTAATAGTCCCGAAATTACCCTGACGGTCAGAAATGATACCGAAAGGTCCCCTAATGATTCCGTATTAGTCCCGAAATAGTCTCGAAATTACCCCGTCGGGATCCCGGACGGATCCCGAAAACTATACAGAAATGATGCCGGAAAGGTCTTCAAATGATCCCGAAAACCATCCAGAAATGATGCCGGAAGGGACTCAAAATGACCTCGAAAAAGTCCCGTAATGATCCCGGAAACCATCCAGAAATGATCCCAGAAGGGTCTCGATATCGACCCTAACGGGATTAAAAATAAGGTGAAGCTAACTTACTTACTTACTTAATTGGCGCTTAACCGTCTAAACGGTTATGGCCGTCCAACAAGGCGCGCCAGTCGCTCCTTCGCTCCGCCAACCGGCGCCAATTGGTCACACCAAGGGAGTTTAAATCGTTTTCCACCTGGTCCTTCCAACGGAGTGGGGGCCGCCCTCTACCTCTGCTTCCATAGGCGGGTTCCGATAGAAACACTTTCTTGGCCGGAGCATCATCTTTCATTCGCATAACATGGCCTAGCCAGCGCAGCCGCTGCGTTTTAATTCGCTGGACTATGTTGATGTCTGCGTATAGCTCGTACAGCTCATCATTAAATCTTCTTCGGTACTCGCCATCGCCAACGCGTAGAGGTCCATAAATCTTTCGAAGAACTTTTCTCTCGAACACTCCAAAAGCCGCTTCATCTGCTGTTGTCATGGTCCATGCTTCTGCCCCATATAGCAGGACGGGTACGATAAGTGACTTGTAGAGTATGATTTTCGTTCGCCGAGAGAGGACTTTACTTTTCAATTGCCTACCTAGTCCAAAGTAGCATTTATTGGCAAGATTGATTCTTCGCTGGATTTCAGTGCTGATGTTGTTGCTAGTGTTGATGCTGGTTCCCAAATAAACGAAGTCTTTTACTATTTCGAAATTATGGCTGCCAACAGTAGCGTGGTTGCCAAGGCGCATATGCGCTGACTCTTTGCTCGATGACAGCAGGTACTTCGTTTTGCCCTCATTCACCATCAAACCCATCTTTACCGCTTCTTTTTCCAGCTTGGAGTAAGCAGAACTAACAGCGCGGGTGTTTAAGCCGATGATATCAATGTCATCAGCATATGCCAGTAATTGCACGCTTTTATAGTATATTGTTCCAGTGCGGTTAAGTTCTGCAGCTAGTATAATTTTCTCCAGCATCAAATTAAAGAAATCGCACGATAGGGGGGTCACCCTGTCTGAAACCTCGTTTAGTTTCGAACGGCTCGGAGAGGTCCTTCCCAATTCTGACTGAGCTGATGGTGTTGCTCAACGTCATTTTGCACAGCCGTATAAGTTTTGCGGGGAAACCAAATTCAGACATAGCGGCATATAGGCAGCTCCTTTTCGTGCTGTCGAAGGCGGCTTTAAAGTCGACGAAGAGGTGATGTGTGTCGATTCTCTTTTCACGGGTTTTTTCCAAGATTTGGCGCATTGTGAAAATCTGGTCGATGGTAGATTTACCAGGTCTGAAGCCGCACTGATAAGGTCCAATCAGCCGGTTCACGGTGGGCTTCAATCTTTCGCACAATACACTTGAAAGGACCTTATATGCGATATTAAGAAGGCTGATTCCACGATAGTTGGTGCATTTTGCAGTATCCCCCTTTCTTGTGGACTGGGCAAAGAACACTTAGATTCCAACCGTCGGGCATGCTTTCGTCCGCCCATATTTTGCTAAGAAGCTGCTGCATGCGCCTTACCAACTCCTCGCCGCCGAACTTGAATAGCTCCGCAGGCAATCCATCAGCGCCCACGGCCTTGTTGTTTTCAATCTGGTTATTGCTATTCTAACTTCGTCATAATCGGGCGGGGGGACATATATTCCATCATCATCGATTGCGGGATCGGGTTCTTCATCTCTGCGCGGTGAATTGCTGCCTCCATTTAGGAGAGCAGAGAAGTGTTCCCTCCATAATCTAAGCACTCTCTTGACATCAGTTACAAGGTCGCCGTTTTCATTCCTACAGGAGTTTGCCCCGGTCTTAAAACCTTCCGTCTGTCGCCGTATTTTTTGGTAGAATTTTCGGGCGTTATTCCTGGTGGCTAGCAGCTCAAGCTCCTCGCACTCACGCCTTCTGCTTCTGCTTTTTTCTTCCTGAAAAGGCGTCTCGCTTCCCTTTTCAACTCACGATAGCGTTCACACACTCCTCTTGTCGCGCTCGCTTTTAACGTAGCCCTGTAGGCAGCGTCTTTTCTTTCGGTTGCAACGCGGCATTCTTCATCATACCAGTTGTTTTTTCGTGGCCGTCGGTAACCAATTTTTCCTCGGCGGCAGTATGAAGTGCTTTGGAGATATGCTCCCACTGCTCCTGTATTCCTTCAGGATGAGTTGTGCCCTCAGAGAGCAGGTGTGAGAGTCGAGTTGCGAAATCAGTGGCAGTCTGTTGTGATGAAGCTTTTCGACGTCTAGCTTTCCTTGTGTTTTTTGTTCCTTGTTTTTAGCCGCGTTGAGGCGGGTGCGTATTTTGGCTGCAACGAGATAATGGTCCGAATCGATGTTAGGTCCTCGGATCGTTCGCAAATCTAAAACACTGGAGGCATGCCGTCCGTCTATCACAACGTGATCGATCTGATTGCGAGTATTTCGATCAGGAGACAGCCATGTAGCTTGATGTATCTTTTTATGCATGAACCTCGTGCTTGATATGACCATGTTTCGAGCACCGGCAAAGTCAATCAGCCTCAGTAACTATAAAACCATATTAAAGGGCAGGAGGTGCATTGGAGCGAATGAAAAGTTACAAAGAAGCATACGGGTAAAGCTAATAAAAGCGTGCTAATAAAAACAATTGAAGGAGGGCGGATGGCGGGAGGAGACGGAGAGCACCGCCGATCGTTTTTCCAAAATTGTTTAGATCTCGATCTGTATGAGCCAGATACCAAAAATTATGGATTTAGGAGAAAAATATGTATTGAGTTATAACAATTTATAGATTTTACACCAGAGGGTGAGAGAAGGGTGGAGGGTGTCACTGCTCATTTTGTAAACCCTCGACTTATTTGACCTATTGAGTTTTAATATTGGTGAAGTTCAGTAAAGATAAAGTTATAATGTGTAAAAATTATTAAAAAGTAATTTTCGAAGGGTTCGTGTGACCTCCACCCCCTCTTCCATGTTCGAAAAAGACTATTGTCTGTGTCCCAAATTTCATTAAAATCCGTGTAGCCGTTCTGGCGTGATTCAGTCACAAAGAGGGAAAAATATAATAATTAAATTATAACTGTTATTAGGGGACGTGGACCTCCCCCCTTTGGAAAAATATATAGCTAGTAGATCCTTCTATATGTGTGCCAAATTTCATCCACATCTGTCCAGCCGTTCTTGCTTGAGGCACAAAGACAAAAGTCTGGACATCCAAACATCCAAACTTTCCCATTTATACTATATTTTTACAATATTCGCAACACTAAGCCGATGCTGAACAGCGAAATCATGCACATCCATAGATCAATCATTATGTATCTACATAAACGAATCAATAATTGCGTCTACACATATGTACGTATACGAGCAGCGGAGAAGCAATGCACAAACACATGCATATATCTTATCTGAATTGCTCACAAGAGAGGGCAATAATTTGTGCAAGTATTACTCAAATGAGAAGTTATAAACGTAGTTGTGGCTGGCGATATTGTAGCTGATAACTGACTAGTAAGTTCTGGAATGGAAAAGCCTAGAAGTATGCAATGAGAAATCAAAAAGTATAAAAGGCGCCACAGTAGAGGCGAAGAGGAGTTTCATTTTGAGCTATCAATCAGTTTGGTTATTAAGCAAGCTATTCGTTGCAAAGTTTGAGTGTTATTGTGAAGTACTTTAATAAAGGCCATTTTTCCATTATTCAATATTGGAGTTATTTATTCAACAGTTTAGTGATTCGAACTTAGCAGAAGGGCAGATAAGAGGATTTGCTAGTAAAATCGTTACAATTGCTGTCAGAAGTGGGATTGTTGAATAAATTCCAGTTCCAAAGTTCAGTGAATTGAAGATC
>JARSSU010043399.1:0-26853 GCA_029619165.1 Eurosta solidaginis | reverse complement strand
CTATCTTTTAAACTTCTAAAATGAATAAAAGTCATAAAATATCAGACATATTAATAGCAAACTTTTCGAGAAAAAAAACGATTTTCTTCCCAAAATGGGTCAAATTTGACCCGAAGACCGTATGAAGGTTAATACAATTCATATAATCTTCTGTTTTTTATTGATGCATGCTTTTTACCTACTCTTCACCTCCATGCTTGAGCAGCTCGGCGGGTGAACAGTCCTTTCCCGCGCTATGTTATTCTTCAACAGGGATACCGAAATTGGAACCTCGCCATAGCCGGGTAGTGGAGCATATTTTTCATCGTCATCGATTGGGGTGTCGGGCATTCCTCATCGTACTAGTTATTTTTACGAGCTTGGCGGTACCTTAAGGTGTCCTCAGCGGCGGTGAAATATGCTCCTACTTATCGGTCACGTCGTTAGGTTGGATATTGTTTTCAGTGAGTAGTTGTTAGATTCGAGTGGAGAATTGCTCAGCAGTCTGTTGTGCGGGCTGCTTTTCGACAGCAAACTTCCTTAGCTTTGCTGTGCGTATCTTGGCTGCCACAAGATGGTTTCCCGAGTCGATATTTGGACCTCAAAGAGTGCGCCCATCTAGAACGCTAGAGCTGTGCCTGGCATCAATCACAACATGGTTAATTTGGATTCGCGTTTCTCGATCAGGAGACAGATAGGTTGCTTTAAGGGTTGGTATAACAAACAGCCATTTTCGGCATCGAGGTGAAATAAATCAGCCTCTTCCCATTGGGGTATGTTACCTCATGCAGGCTTGGTTTTCCGATCTGGCGTTGAAGTCACCAAGCATGATTTTAATATTGCTTCGGGACAGAGTTCGTATGTCTTCTATAAATTGTCGTAGGAGTCCTTATCTTTATCTTCCGTTTGATGCCACTTGCAAATTGAACTATTGAACTATTTAAATTGATTGAACTATAGTTCAATGAGGTGAACGAACTAAGGAACTAAAGACCTAGTTCAGTTGACTGAACGAACTAGACGTGAACTAATCTTTTAATTGAATTAAAAAATCCAACTCTAGTTCAGATAATTTTCAACAACTTTCATTCAGATAGTTTCTCTTTTTTCGAATTCGTTTTAGTAGAAAAAATTTTCAAAAAAAGACCTATGTTTTCAAGTAATAAACCAAAAACACAATCTTTATAATTTTGATGTAATTTATTTAATTTATTTTATAAAATCTTTTTTGCTCTCCATTCGTGGTTGTTTTTCACGACTTTCTGCTGTAACAGCCTAAAACCTTCACGTTTTTTTTCTATAACACGTTTGGAAACAGATGTTAACAACTGTACATATCTTTCTGTTCCTTGTATATGCATTGGAATATTAGGAACACCAAGTGTTTTCTCGCCGTTCTGCCGGTTCAGATAGTAAATTATCGTCATTCAGATCAATCATATCAGTATAATCTGAAGGAATCAAATTGATATAATATTTTTTGTAAACTCTGAGTTTAGTTGGATCAAGTATTTTTTCTCGATAGTATAAAATTTGTTTGATAGCTCTATCACGTATGGCTTTTCTATCGTCAAATAACAATGTTAATAAAATATTTTCTGGATGAGCGTAATACTAATTATTTTGGATTACACCATCTACAATATTAAGTAAACTACGTGGTAGGTATCGTGTCCAACGAATAAACTTTGATAAAAGTACACTGCCCTATACAAAAGAATTATATTATTTTACATTGAAATACATTGGCACATAAATTCTTATAATATAAACCGCTAGAGTTTTCAAATTTTCCGATGGTGGTTTAGTTGTTGTATATAGACGTAATACCGTGCTTGCTTTGGTTAGCCATCGAGAATGTACAACTAGTCCTGATTTTATGTTAGCTAAATCAACTGAAACAGCACCGTTTGATATTTCTTTGGCCATTTCATATAAATATTTAACATCTGTAGGTATTTCTCGTTCTTGTTCATTACTGATCATACCAAGCATATTTTCCAATGCTATTGGTTCAAAATCACTTACAACCTAAAAATAAATTTTTTAGAGCAATTAAAATTAGTATACTTTTCCTATTTTAGTTTGATTGAAAGAATATTTTAAAATAATTTTAACAAATGCATACGTGAAATGTTTGACAGTCTTGAATGTCTTTGTATATTTTTCCAATTGTTGCCCTTGGTCCACTCGTGACTGTTTTATATAATGCTCTGAATAAATTACCAAATGATAATTCATTGAAATGAAGTAAACATATAAACCAGTGCAGTGGTCTATTTAAGAAAAGAAGAAAATTTGTTCTTTCCTGCCAACACATACAAGGACGACAACAAGCATTTGTGATGAGGAATGCGCAGTATGTACGGCACCCTGGACCCCTCCCCTCCTGAATCCGCCCCTGGTATCTAAACATATAAAAATCACATTTGAATTCTTCCTACGCGTCAATTATGTTAGAGCATTTTGTGCAACTGCATTTGATGAACACTGCAGTAAGACATACTGCACATTCCTCATCACAAATGTTTGTAGTCGTCCTTGTACGTGTTGGCAGGAAAAACAAAACACAAAAATATTGAATGCATGATAATACAACCTACGTTCAAGTTCGAACAATTTCGGTCGCAGAAAAAAGACATTCTTCAATACCAAATGTGTTTTTAATGGAAACATATGCAAGTTGTAGGCACCAAACCGTTAATATAGTGGGTATATTTAAATTCACTTGGAATTTACTAAAACTGAAGGTGTGACTGTCCCATCTCAGCATTAGGTACCAGCGGGTTTTATTTTGCTTTTGAAAAGGATGTAGCGCTCGCAGGTTTTATTCTATTTTTTTATAACTACGCTGGCAGGTGCGCTCACGGAGCTGTCCCTTTATTTGCTTGGAAGCATGAAGCAGTTGTCTATTTGGATGTCCAGACTCACTGCTAAGTATTTTATTACGCGTATTCAAGGTTTCTTTGGATATCTGGCAGTTGGCAGCGTATTATCATCGACGAAAATGTTCAATAGTTGTGTGACCTGCTCTTTCGACTTATGGTGGCCATACACTTGGTCAGAGCCAATACCAAATTACGCAGAGCGAAAACCTAAAGAGACTAAAAAGGAAATAACGGGTTTTTCAACGGCACTAACACTCCGCGAAAGTTTTATGGGGTGTTGGCGGCATGACAGCCCGGTACGCTTCACCACTAGAACCGTGGCTGCCTCCCGAATTACTCTTTCGAGAGGGCAACTTCTAGAAATTAATAAAAGGCGTCCGTATACGAAACCGTAAGTAAAATTGCATATCTAAAAAGTTGTTTATATTTATATACACTAATTTACAGATAAAAGTTTCTCAAAAAATAAATTTTGCTTAGATTTTCGATAACTATACCGTTTATTCAGAGAAAAAAGCTCCAGGCAATAAAGTACTACTTGTTGTTTCGCTTTGTCTGAATACTTAACTGTCGCAGTCTCTTTTGCAGTTCTTTTCGTTTGTTGCCATAAAAGTAAGGTATGTATAATACGCCTTGGTAAACCACTTTTTGCAATACAACCAACAAGCGCTGCGCGAACAGCCAAATAGCAAAAATGAAAAATAAAATAAAAAAGTTCATCCACTTTATTCTTTAAGAAACGAAATATTACGGGTAGTATTTTGAACTCTACTGTGCGCAGCAGCAGATAATACAACGCACTGCACACAACAAATTCACACTAACAATTTCCAACATGCGATCAGCAGGATGTAGATGCAGAGATGGATTTACGCCTCCGCCGGGGCCTCACGGGCTGGCATAATTTGAAGGGCGGCAAAATTTTCAAAATGCCAAAATTTTACAGCAAAAAAAGTAAAAACTATTAATTTTAAAAATTGATTGAGATTAGTTTCTTAAAAAAATTTTCTACAGAAAGTCTGTTATAATTCAATCAGGTTTCGTATTTGCACACACATGCACAGCACACCCACGTGTTGAAAATAAATGTTCACTGAATTAAATGCTCATACACATGAGCTGTGTAGTATTGAAATAAAAAATTTAGCACACAGCTCAAGGGGAGTCGCTTAATTCGATTAGTTGCATGACCTTAAAGTCTATCCCCTCAGGATTGCGTCGAAGACAAATCGTAACAACTAGCCTACGGTTCAGCCGTATTCACCAGAAGGAGGCAAGAGTGGTTCTTTCTAATTGGCCAAATTACCTTTAGGAATTCATTCATCATTAAGATATCAAAGCCATTTATTTCAGTCAAAGAAAGGTACATCTAACCGTAATAGCCGTAGAGATTTGAAACGTTTGCTCCTACATCCAACGATAAAACTACCACTGCAAATTTGTTAATGGAAAGACAAAGCTGAACGTCGTAATAATATATCATTAATCAGCCCCTCGCAAATTTCATGCTTTTCCGCTTCTTCTGTCTAGCACGTTGGCTGCCAAAGCCATTTTAGAATTTTGATCGTTCAGTGGCAATGTCATAAAACATGTTGTGGGGCCACGTCGCACGAAAATGTGCGACACTAAAAAACCGTTATAACTGCAAAATTAGGGACCAGAATAAAGTCGCGAGTAGTCAAAACTTATGTTTAGGCACTAAGAAACAAAAAAGAACAAAAATAATAAAAATAAATAAAAATAGACACCCTTTTGGGCCAACAAAAAGAATTGTCCGGCTGAAGTTATGAAAGCTAATATGAAAAGAGGCGAGATGGTAGCCCGTGAGGAGGAAAATGGAGTGGTTGTGCTAAATTGGAAGGACACCAGAGATGTTAGGATTCTTTCGGCAAAACACCCTCCTGTAAAGGTAGCCACGCCGAGCCATCCAAATGTAGACAGTAATGAACCATCCAAACCAACAATCCACCATCCACCAGGAAGCGAAGGCAACGAGCTATTGAAAAACCCCGTGCTGTTATTAATTACAATAAAGCCAAATTAGGTGTTGATATATCCGATCAAATTACCTCCTACGCCACCACTCTCAGAAGAGGTGTTAAGTGGTACCGCAAAGTGGCTTTTGAACTGTTACTTGGAATGTCTGTCGTAAATGCCTTTATAATATATAAAAAGGCTACAAACAAAAAAATTTCAATAACCAAGTTTCGGCAGGAGATTTCAAATGCCTTTTTTGGACTTCATGTCTCCAGAACCCATAACAGAAGGAAAAAAAAATTTTTATTTCCAACTTTTTTATTACCCAAAAAAATACCATTAAAAATACACAGCGGCCATGGGAAATACACCAAACTGTACATCACAGGCCAGAGAATCCAAATTCCATGTAAAATTCCATATTAAAATGTACGAAGATGTGCGACGTGGCCTCAGGGAAACACTTAGGTGTCGCACGAATATGTGCGACGTGGCCTCAGGGTAACATTTAGGTGTCGCACGAAAATGTGCGACGTGGCCTCAGGGTAACATCTGGGTGTCGCGCGAAAACGTGCGACGTGGCAGCCAACGTGCTAGAGTCTTATCATGGTACAGGTTTACAAGTAGGATATGTGTGACAGGGAAACAATTCCTTTCACTTTCTAACACACTGCCGCTTGACACTGAGCGAAATGTCAAACTAGAGTAGAATCCAGTGGAGCCTGCGGGAAACATGAGTTTGACAATGAACGAAGTGTTAAAATTACCGGGGTTGCTGTCATCGAAAGCGACGTAGGGAAACAAAAAAAGGAGCGGAATATATTTTTGAACGAATTTAGTATGCAAATGTAAAGTGCACCTATATGGGTCCTACATAAAATTATACAAAAGTCTTCGAATAGGGTATATGAAGAAGAGTACTTATGCCAACATTAAGAATAAAAACACGAGTGGTAAATTTTTATACCCGTTCAACAGCTCTTCGCGAAAAATACTTTAAAACCCTGATCGGCTGCCAAAAATTTCCAGAAATGTCGAAAGAGGTATGAAAGATGCGTTTAGTCCTTCGGATTATTGAAACCGTGGCCAAAACGTGTTTATTAATGCCTCCCCGATAGTTTTGGTCGCATTTTAGCATTCGTCCCCGGTAATAAAGTATCTCAATTTGATAACTAAAATTGTCCAAAACATATGGATTTTAAAGTGAGATGTAACTAAGTGCTCGTTTAGAAGTAAATAATGGTATTTCTTTGTAATTTTACAATAAAATGTTTACGCAGTTTTCCTTAGCAGCTGCTAAACAGTGCCAAATAGCCAGGGTTTGAATTGCTTACTGAAAAATAGTAAAATTTACAAATTTTTGGCTCTACCAGCAATGAGTTTTTGTCGGTTTGGAATTTTTGTGTACAGCTTACATTTGTATTTGAAAAATATTTCAGCAACAGAAAAAAGCAAAGCAAACAAAACATTTTTTTTTCATTTTACTTCAGATATTACTTGAATGGATGCATAGTTCAATTATATGGTTGGCTCATCTCATCAGCTGATTTTATTTATTTCATTGCATGGCCGATGGGATTGTCAAAAGAAGATGGCAAACTCAAAATGAAACCAACACATTGGCACATTTTCTTACACATACAAAAACTGCTAAGTGTTATGTTTCCATTCCATACCGTTCGCACCAACACCAATACACATATTTTGACAATTTGAACAGACATATTTTGTTATTGCACAGATGAGCCAACCATATAGTTGAACCATGAATGGATGCGAGCTGTCGTAGTCAGCAGAAAAAAAACTTGAATATTTTACTGTGCTTTGAAGCTATAAGTATTTCATTTTCAACTATTTTTAAGTAAACATTTTTCAGTTTTTTTAACAGCCGAAATTCTGGTTTCGAATTACTTGCTGAAAATAAGTAAAAGTAAATTTTTTTTTACTATTTCAGCAGAACTATTTGATTTTCAAAGGGACATACAAACAATTGTACAATGTATTGATCGTAATAGCCTTCATCTACGAGTAGGTATTTCTTGTTGTACTCAGTTGAGCAGAGCTCACAGAGTATATTAACTTTGATTGGATAACGGTTGGTTGTACAGGTATAAAGGAATCGAGATAGATATAGACTTCCATATATCAAAATCATCAGCATCCGTCCGTCCGTCTGTCCGTTAACACGATAACTTCAGTAAATTTTGAGGTATCTTGATGAAATTTGGTATGTAGGTTCATGGGCACCCATCACAGATCGCTATTTAAAATGAACGATATCGGACTATAACCACGCCCACTTTTTCGATATCGAAAATTTCGAAAAACCGAAAAAGTGCGATAATTCATTACCAAAGACGGATAAAGCGATGAAACATGGTAGGTGAGTTGAACTTGTGACGCAAAATAGAAAATTACTAAAATGTTGGACAATGGGCGTGGCACCGCCCACTTTTAAAAGAAGGTAATTTAAAAGTTTTGAAAACTGTAATTTGGCAGTCGTTGAAGATATCATGATGAAATTTGGCAGGAACGTTAGTCCTATTACTATATGTATGCTTAATAAAAAACTAGCAAACTCGGAGAACGACCCCGCCCACTTTAAAAAAATTTTTTTTTAAGTCAAATTTTAACAAACAATTTAATATCTTTACAGTATATAAGTCAATTATGTCAACATTAAAGTCCAGTAATGATATGGTGCAACAAAATACAAAAATATAAGAGAATTTCAAAATGGGCGTTGTTCCGCCCTTTTTCATTTAATTTGTCTAGGATACATTTAATGCCATAAGTCGTAATATAATAATAATAAAATTTACCAGTCCTTGTGAAATTTGGTAGGGGCGTAGATTCTAGGACGATAACTCTTTTCTGTGAAAAAGGGCGAAATCGGTTGAAGCCACGCCCAGTTTTTATAGACAGTCGACCGTATGTCCTTCCGCTCGGCCTTTAACACGATAACTTGAGCAAAAATCGATATATCTTTACTAAACTTAGTTCACGTACTTATCTGAACTCACTTTGTATTGGTATAAAAAATGGCCGAAATCCGACTATGACCACACCCACCCATAATTCTATACCAAATACGAAAAAAGGGACGAAACATGGTAATTAGATTGGTTTATTGACGCAAAATATAACTTTAGAAAAAAACTTTGTAAAATGTGTGTGACACCTACCATATTAAGTAGAAGAAAATGAAAAAGTTCTGCAAGGCGAAATCAAAACCTTTGGAATCTTGGTAGGAATACTGTACGTGGTATTACATATATAAATAAATTAGCGGTACCCGACAGATGATGTTCTGGGTCAAACTGGTGCACATTTTGGTCAATATCTCCAAAACGCCTTCACATATACAACTACCACCACTCTCTTTTAAAACCCTCATTAATACCTTTATTTGATACCCATATCGTACAAGCAAATTATAGAGTCACCCCTGGTCCACCTTTATTGCGATATCTCGAAAAGGCGTCCACCTATAGAAATAAGGCCCACTCCCTTTTAAAATACTCATTAACACCTTTCATTTGATACCCATATCTTACAAACAAATTCTAGAGTCACCCCTGGTCCACCTTTATGGCGATATCTCGGAAAGGCGTCCACCTATAGAACTAAGGCCAACTCCCTTTTAAAATACTAATTAACACCTTTCATTTGATACCCATATCGTACAAACAAATTCTAGAGTCGCCCCTGATCCACCTTTATGGCGGTATCTCGAAAAGGCGTCCACCTATAGAACTAAGACCACCCCTTTTAAAATACTCATTAACACCTTTCATTTGATACCCATATCGTACGAACAAATTCTAGAGTCAGCCTTGGTCCAGCTTTATGGCGATATTCCCAAATGGCGTCCACCTATAGAACTATGGCCCACTCCCTCTTAAAATACTATTTAATACCTTCCATTTGATACGCATGTCATACAAACACATTCCAGGGTTACCCTAGGTTCATTTTCCTACATGGTGATTTACCTTATTTTGTCTCCATAGCTCTCAGCTGAGTATGTTATGTTCGGTTACACCCGAACTTAGCCTCCTTAAAAAAAGACAAATACGTACGTACAAAATCTCCACCTCCACCGGTAGCTTTGTATATGTACTGGAGTCATTCGGGCGTTTTCCGGGACCAAAGCATGACATTTCAATATAGCATGGCTCAATTTCTCGCGGGCCGTTCAAAATTTGTCATCCAATGAGTAGCTCATTGTGGAGCGACTGTCCTTCATTCGATCCTAGAGCCTAGCACTGCCGCGTCTAACGAAGAAATACATATTTATAAAACGGGCACATATATGTCACGTTCAAAACGCGATGTTTTAGGCTAACCCCTCATACTTTTTGTCGACGCGACTTCTTTATAACATGTATGGCTCGTTTCTGTTCACAACCAAGAGCGATTCATGCCGCGTTTAAGCGCATCTATTAGCACCAAAGCTGGTCTAATAGCCAGACAAAATTCTCGTTTGTTGCTAATTTTTGTAATGAAATTTGTCATGCCGCTACTTTCGAACACGAGTAAGGTTCCTACAAGAAGTGGCCGTAACCGGTATATAGCCACGCAGAGTTGTTATATGTATATCAAATATATCCTCTAAATTGACTTCCCGATATTTAAATACCTAATTGAGCTATTGCGTTCAAGTCGGGAGCAATATCTGCAGATATTCCTCTTCAAGGAGGAAGTGCTCAAAAAACAAAAAAAAATACAATCGGCAGACAACTACGTCCACTTTCTTTATAAAAATGCAAACATATACATATAAGATATCTCTGTAACTTACGAAGAGCTGCAATCTTAAAAATTAAGGGGAATATCCTCGTAATGATGACTTAAATTACGTATTTTACAAATTTGAAAAACTGGCGTGGCAACGGCTTATTAGGCCGTGTATACTATTGCACTTATTCTAACGACCATGACACAATGTCCCTTAAAAAATTAAAAAAATCAACATAAGGCTTGTTCAGTGATAGCATATGTAGGAAGTGCGGGTTGGAAGAGGAAAGGATCGAGCACGTCCTGCACTTGGCTTAAGTCCTAGGAAGCTTCTAGTATTTGCCAAGAGGACGGAGTTATTTTATAACATAGGTCCTGGTTTTTGATAAGGTTTTTCAGTTTGGTCGTTAAAACAAACTTATGGTAAAACTACGGACTCAATCAGTTTATGTGAAGTTCTCATGGACCGGCCTGTTCAACCTAACCTAACATAAGGCACGATATACCTTCGAGGAGATTTAGGCCAAGATTATCTTTCAATCTGCCTTGTTTAAACCCATTCCGCACGGCATCTGCGAGGAAAATGCATTTTCGCTGAAAAGCTTTTCATAGCGAAAATACACTCTGAGTATTTGCGAGAACACTACAGAGGGGCGATAAAAAAAAATGCCATTACCTAAGTTGAAAAAATTAATTAACAACTTGTGGTTCTCTAACTGGACTTAAATGTAAGATTTTCACGAAAATAAAATGAAGTATATATAATTTAAAAAATAAATAAATGTGACGCGATAACCTCCGAGGAGATTTTAGGCCGAGAAAAAGAGAAGCAATTTGCGTCGTGCTCCTTTTAATTTTTTCTACAAATTGGCGGGACGGGACCTGCTTGTTTTATGCTGACCCCGAACGGCATCTGCAAGGCAGATGAGTTTTCGCTGAGAGCTTTTCATGGAAGAAATACAGTCGGAGTGCTTGCCAAACACTGACAAGGGGCGACCCCGGTAAGAAAATTTGTCTTCTAATTGAAAAACATTGTTTCTAAAATTTGATGTTGCTTTGCCCGGGATAACAGGACAAGGGTCGGTTTACAGGTATAGAGGAATCGAGATAGATATAGACTTCCATATATCAGTATCGAAAAAAAATTTGATTGAGCCATGTCCGTCCGTCCGTCCGTTAGCACGATAACTAGAGTAAAATATTGAGATATCCTCACCAAATTTGGTACACTGAGTTACGCATGATATCCACTTAACCAGTTATTCTCTAAGGTATTAAGGTGTTTCTACGGTTATTCGCTTAATGTATCATACACATATTTAACAAGCGAGGCTCGGGCTACCCCAAGTTCCTCATTGAACCAGGGGGTGGGGAGGGCGGAATGGTCCAGAAGATTAAATGTTGTTCGGTATATATATGTATGTACACACGTACATCTGTTTATGCAAAAGAGAGTATTATATACTCTTCTGCCTTTGATCTTCATATTGCAAATTATGTATACTTAGCTAAATACCGTGAAATAAGTTAGTTGTGAAATAGAACTCGACATGTGCGTTTGAATAGTCGTGAGTACACTACAATGTGGTCATATTATCTTTACCGAGATGGTCGGGCTAGTACCTTAATGGTGCTTTGTTACCGGAACGTACCGGATCTATATCCGGAAAAGGACCATCAAATCGATAGCACTCCCCAAAGCCTTCAAGGAGTGTCTTTATCGTTGATATACGGTGCACACGGTGTGAGTAATCTTATGATCTTGTCTCACATGAATGTTGGTTGTCGGGCATTTCGAGCTGTGAGATTGTATCTCTTAACTTCAGGCGCCTTTTAGCGCTACAACAAACGAGAATTTTGCCTGGCTATCAGACCAGCTTTGGTGCTAGTAGATGAGGAAGGAACGGAGGTGCGCTTAAACGCGGCGTGAATCGTTCTTGGTTGTGAACAGAAAGGAGCCATACATGTTTTAAAGAAATCGCATCGGCAACAAGTATTAGGGGTTAGCCTAAAAAATCGCGTTTTGCATGTGACATATATGTACCCGTTTTATAAATATGTATTTCTTCGTTAGACACGGCAGTGCTAGGCTCTAGGACCGAATGAAGGACAGTCTCTCCACAAGGAGTTACTCATTGTATGACAAATTTTGAACGATGCGCGAGAATTGAGCCATGCTACATTGAAATGCCATGCTTTGGTCCGAAAAAAGCCCCGAATGACTCCAGTACATATACCAAGCTATCGGTGGAGGTGCAGATTTTGTACGTACGTATTTGTCTTTTTTTGAGTAGTAAGCATGCGTATATATGTGTGTCGGGTGTTAAACAACATAAAAACAAGAAATACCTACTCGTAGATGAAGGCTATTACGATCAATACATTGTACAATTGTTTGTATGTCCCTTTGAAAATCAACATAGTTCTGCTGAAATAGTAAAAAAAATTTACTTTTACTTATTTTCAGCAAGTAATTCGAAATCAGAATTTCGGCTGTTAAAAAAACTGAAAAATGTTTACTTAAAAATAGTTGATAATGAAATACTTCCCAGCCAGCATTTTTTGAAAATTTTGATCAAAAAATATTTAAATATCATACCTCAAGATGATTAAAAACGTTCAAATTTAAAAGCATTTTCTGTCCGAAAATTTACGTAACGTCGGGAGAAAAATGTACGATAAATATGATTATTCTTGAATAATCATTTATGATTCATATTTCGAAACGCTTTTTATTCGTATTTGATATCATTGTAAAATTGAGCTTTAATTGTTTTAGAGTAATATTGACTGCTTTTCACAGTCATTTTCTGATCATATTCGTGAACATATTTCAATCGTTTTGGTTGAGATTTTTGAATCATTTTTGAATGCGATTATGATGCATTTATTCTTCATATCTCTTTCAAAATAAGATACTACATAATACTTTTATTTAATCAGGGGAAGAAAGCATGCGGAAGTGAGCTATTTGAACCACAGGTCACTCGCAAACAAACTTGACCGATATACACCTGCCACTACAACATCCAACATCAGCTACATATGATCGTCAACATCTTAAAATACGATACGGTACGGGATGTTGAAGACATATCCAGGTACATATATCAAGAGAGTTTCACTTACCTGGTCAAATAGCTCACAACTTTTATATTGTCCAACTATTATATATTTCTGGGAAGCCGAAGGTGGAGAAATAGTTGGGGAAATCTTCGGGCACGAGTAGAGTAACTTCGGGTATTATGGAATACCTATTTCTTTTTATGTCATAACTCATAAAATGTATACCGGGGGCTTTTAAAATTTCATACACAGTATCGCTAAAATATGGGCTACAACGATATTTTACAATTAGTTCACTAAAGCATATGAAAAAAATCTTGAGGGAAAATTTGAAAAAAGTCGTAAAGTGTCACTTTGAAAAACTTGCGTGTAATTTGGTATATAGGTTCGTTTAAAATGGTATACTATACCATATTACCAGCCTAATGTTACAATTAAAAAATAAATTACATAAATAATAATACAATTAAAAAGCAAAATATAATGGAAACAATTTTATAAAGAACATGAAATGCAATTACAAATAAAGCCTCCTTGGCATCATATTAATTTCAAAAACGCCTTTAAGGCTAACAAAAATCCAAATTCATTAAAAAAAATATAACAATTTTCTTGGCATCTACGTCAAAACAAATAATGTAAAGAAAGTCAAAGTAGGTAACTATTTACTTTATATACAGGAGTGGCACAGAAATATGGCAATTCTTTCGGAATGCATATGTCGTAAGCCCAGATTACTTCGCACTGCAAACATGAAGTCCATGTTTGAACTTCAGTATCGTCTTCCAGCTTTTATTACAGAAATTATACAAACTGCCTTTTGAGGGAGGAACATCATAGAACTCTTCCTTTCCATCCGATTCTTCTATAACTACACTTTGATCGGAGTCGGTACTAGATTCCCGCCGTTTCTTTTTATGAGGAAACACTTTATTAGGCTCATCTGGTTTAGTTTTCTTTGGAGGAGTTTCGTTTGGCTATTTTTGACAAGCCACTTTGTAGCTCGGCTTTATACGGAGACGTGGTTAAAACTGTTGGCTTAGACTTCCTTCCTCTATTGCTTACGATTTTGGCGGAGGAGAAATCTCCCAAGGTGTAATGTATTTTGCAGCTGCTTGCAAAGAAATATCGCCGGTAAACAAACTAATTATTGGGGGAAGTTTGTGGAAATAAAATACTTACCTATATTCACAGTTTTCGTAGAATCAGTTGATGAAAAAATACGTGGTGATAATCCGGTACTAGTAGTGGCCACGTTGTCATTTAATGTGGGCAACAAACTCTGAGTTTCAGGCATAGCATTTTCCTTATCGATGTTCTGCCTGCACATTTTCCATTTCGACTGCTATAAAATCAGCTTCAGAAAAATATGTTTATCCAACGGAAAGATTCCAGTGCTTCTAAATCCACTGATAGCTATTTGACCACTTTGAACTCGCAAATATGCTTTTGTAAACAGTCCGACCAAATCATATAGTGTCACTTTGCGTCCTTGATCTCGAGTAAAACGCCTTACTTCGTCACTATAATATACTTTAAGTGGGCCCATGAAAGTTTTGTCCAATGGCTGCAATTTATGTGTAGAGTGAGGCGGCAAGGATAATATAACAACTCCGTTATCACGGGCTAAATCAAGTAATTCGATATTTCGCGTGTGGGAATAATGCCCATCTAAAATAAGTAGAATAGGTTATTCTTTTCTTGGCTTTGTAAACTCCAAAAAATGTTTGAACCAATTTGTGAAGATCGGTATTTGCACCCAGCCAGAGAGATGGCATGACGATTTCGCTCCGGGTGGTGCATCCTTCATAAGGAGTGGATGATTGTTCTTTCTTGGGAAAATAAAATAAGGCGAAACAAAAGAGCCACCAGCGCTCATGCACGTAATGACAGTTATAAGAGATCCGCGTTCTGCGGAAGTCATAGCGCCTATTTGCCTTTTTCCTTTTTGTGCAATAACTTTTGGCTGCCGAGACTGCACAACTGACAGACCCGTTTCATCCACATTCCAAATGCGTGTTGCTGAAAAGTTATGTTTAACATACTCATTTTCTGACAAGTTGTAAAACGAAGCCACATTTTCGCGAGTGAATTCTTTTGCTCGATTAAAAGAAGTGCCGGTTGAAATTCGCAAGCTTAGTGTTTCACTATGCCGTTTACAAAATCCATACAGCCAGTCCTTTCCTGCGCATTTTTTGAAGATACTAAATTTATTTGGAATGTTGTTTTTCATTGCAATTTGGTATGCCAGCGATCGCAGGTCGAATCTTGTTAGCCCCCAAAATCGAGACTCCATATCTAAAGAGTATCTTACAAGTTCGCGCTCGATTTCTTGGGTGAAAACTGGTTTTCTGCCAAGCTTTGCTGAAAGAAGCTCCTCAACCGGCTTTTGGCTTCTGGCCATGCGTTGCAGTGTAGTGTGTGGGACTTCAAACCTTTTTGATGCCAAAAAAATCCCCATTTCGTCATTTCTCAACGCTGCAATGGCCATGCGCATATTTTCTGCAGTCCATAGCCTTCGTACACCCTTTTTTGGCATTCTTGCTGTAAAATTCCACCACTAAATTAACATACTGACCTACGGAACATAGGGAGGGAAATGTGGTACACTATACCATATTACGTCACGAGTGTACCATATTATACTCCTCTTTCATTTACACAAATTTTAGACTTTTTTATAATAAAAACTTTATCTAATTTATAACTCACCTTTTCAAAATAAAATATTGGTTGTATATTATCGATTTAAAAGATATTTGTACTTATCCGTATATTGTTGCGGAATAAAAACCGTTTCTACTACAATGTTTTAAAAAGTCGTACATATGCAACCACGTGTTTTCAAGAACTGAAAGAGAACTGGGCAGCTGTCAGCGCTGTAATTTTTTTTCGTAATTTACCAGCTGTTTTCGTAGCCCGCGTTGCCACAGTGCAAATAGCTCATAAGATAGAGAGGTGTACCATATTAGCCGCCTATACCATAATACCCGAAGTTACTCTAGCATTTGCATTGCATTGTCTTGAAGAATGTCTTAATAATAAAAATTATATATACATATTTTTTCTGAACTTCATGATTGAAAAAATGTGTGTATGTGAAAAAAATAAGATTTTCAATAAAAGTAAAGTTTCAACAAGTATAAAACTCATTATTCAGTCAACAAATATAGTCAGAAAAGATTCATAAAGGTGAATTAAAAATGATTATAAATTTTTGATCACCTAAAGTAACCATCTTCAAATATGATACCAAAATGTGATACAAAAACTATATTCAGTTTTTGATCATCAAAGGTAAGCATATTTAATTATCTTTTTGTTGGTTTTTATGAAATATTAAAATGTAATCATCAAAGGACTTCAAAATTGATTCCAAAAAGTGATCGAAAAATGCTTTTCAATTTTTGATCATCAAAAGTATTCATATTTGATTATTTCTTTTGTTCAATTGTATGATAACTCATTATTTAGTCAGAAAGAGTAACCAAATTGTACTCATATGTAGGGAAATTGAAATTTAATTATCTAAATGCTGAGTGGGTTATAGCTTCAAACACAGTAAAATATTCAAGTTTTTTTCTGCTGACTACGACAGCTCGCATCCATTCAAGTAATATCTGAAGTAAAATGAAAAAAAATTTTGTTTGCTTTGCTTTTTCCTGTTACTGAAATATTTTCCAAATTTAAATTCAAGCAATTTTGTAATACTGAAAATTAGTTCAGCATTTTCAAACCCTGCAAATAGCATCCACAAAAAAACCGAACAAGAACAACCATTTTGGACAGGTGACCGTGGCTGTGTGTGTGCGTGCTGCTACATATCCTACTTGTAAACCTTTACAATGAGCATTATATCCAAAAAAATTACAAAATTTGTATGTATGTATGTTTCAGCGAAGGGATTTTTCAAATGGATTTTCTAAACGAACATTGACAGAACATTCGATATTTGTTGTTGACTCCGAATGACACGAAAAATTGTGTGTACATAATTTTTAAAGAATATGGCTCACACGGCTCATATTTTTTGTACACAGCACAAGAGTATGCGCATAAATATTTTATATATAAAACACATATGAATGTGCTTTACTCCAGTCAGCACACGCATGAGCTGCATGCTAAAAATTTATTTTGATTGTACACAGTTCATGTGCCTGAGCGAAAATGTACAAATCTGAGTATGCAATTCAATTCATTAATTTACTTCTCAATCTGTATAGGTAAGATGCTATTTTTTTGTAGATTAATTATACTTAGTTTTTATCTAGTAACGTCCCTTACTATAGCAGGCACCTTATCGCTGGTGTGAGGGCTTAGCCGAACTCCATAGCTCTTGACTATGGGGCTGAGCCTTTAGAGCCTGCATCTACGCCGTTTCGCTTTATAGGAGGACGGCCTGGTGTCGGTGACCAAGAACTGTCAACCTCCTAGTCCAGGGTATTATGCGGATCGTGCCTATTTATTGGAAGTATTTGAACCGAGCCTTCCCCGATATGTAATGATAGTTTTACCACAACAAGGGGCGCGGTTGTGCCGGACGGTTTTTATCCCCACTTTTAACATTGGATCGCTGAGTTCGCCTTTTTGGGTAGGAGGTCGTTCTACCAGGAGGAGGTCGTTCTACGAATAGGAAATCGCTATTAGCGATAATTTGGGCGCGGGTAGCGATGATAGTGTGCAGTCAGTGTGCTCGGTAAAGGAGCGGTCTTCGAATCCGGACGAAAAATAAACATAAGAACGGGAACAACGAAAACACAATAACGCGCAGCATTAATAATTATGCAGCCCTTGGGTCCAGTGGTTGACCCAACGAGCGATAGCTTGGCTTGGGCCCGAGAGACAGTGGAAAAATGTTGAAGACAGTTCACTTACAAAAACTTTGCCAGATTGTACATTCCCTGCTATGATGCAGATGGCGGGTAGAACCAACGGTTGCCAGGCCATGTTTTCAGTTGGGGCCAAAATTCGTTGAATGAAAGGGCCAAATTTCAAAGAAATTTACCAAATTTTTATACTCAGCGTGCTTTGCACAGAGAGTATATTAACTTTGATTGGATAACGGTTGGTTGTACAAGTATAAAGGAATCGATATAGATATAGACTACCATATATCAAAATCATCAGTGTCGAAAAAAATTCGATTGAGCCATGTCCGTCCGTCCATCCGTCTGTCCGTTAACTCGATAACTTGGGTAAATTTTGAGGTATCTTGATGAAATTTGGTACGTAGGTTCCTGGGTACTCATCTCAGATCGCTATTTAAAATGAACGATATCGGACAATAACCACGCCCACTTTTTCGATATCGAAAATTTCGAAAAATCGAAAAAGTGCGATAATTCATTACCAAATACGGATTAAGCGATGAAATTTGGTAGGTGAGTTGAACTTATGAAGCAGAATGGAAAATCAGTAAAATTTTGGACAATGGGCGTGGCACCGCCCACTTTTAAAAGAAGGTAATTTAGAAGTTTTGCAAGCTGTGACTTGGCAGTCGTTGAAGATATCATGATGAAATTTGGCAGGAACGTTACTCTTATTACTATATGTAATATATTAACAAAGAACAGAGAACGACCTCGCCCACTTTTTAAAAAAAAATTTTTTCATTCAAATTTTAAAATAAAAGTTAATATCTTTACAGTATATAAGTAAATTATGTCAACATTCAACTCCAGTAATGATATGGTGCAACAAATACAAAAATAAAAGAAAATTTCAAAATGGGCGTGGCTACGCCCTTTTTCATTTAATTTGTCTAGGACACTTTTAATGCCATAAGTCGAACAAAAATTTAGCAATCCTTGTGAAATTTGGTAGAGGCTTAGATTCTAGGACGATAACTGTTTTCTGTGAAAAAGGGCGAAATCCGTTGAAGCCACGCACAGTTTTTATACACAGTCGACCGTCCTTCCGCTCGGCCGTTAACACGATAACTTGAGCAAAAATCGATATATCTTTACTAAACTCAGTTCACGTACTTCTCTGAACTCACTTTGTATTAGTGTAAAAAATGGCCGAAATCCGACTATGACCACGCCCGCTTTTTCGATATCGAAATTTATGAAAATGAAAAAATGCCATAATTGTATACCAAATACGAAAAAGGGGATGAAACATGGTAATTGTATTGGTCTATGCGTCCACCCATAGAACTAAGGTCCACTCCCGTTTAAAACACTCATTAACACCTTTCGCTTGATACCCATATTGTATAAACGCATTCTAGAGTCAACCCTGGTCCACTTTTATAACGATATTCCGAAAAGGCGTCCACCTATAGAACTAGGGCCACTCCCTTTAAAATACTCATTAACACCTTTCATTTGATACCCATATTGTACAAACGCATTCTAGAGTCACCCCTGGTCCACGTTTATGGCGATATCCCGAAAAGGCGTCCAGCTATAGAACTAAGGCCCACGCCCTTTTAAAATACTCATTAACACCTTTCATTTGATACCCATATTGTACAAACGCATTCTAGAGTCACCCCTGGTCCACGTTTATGGCGATATCCCGAAAAGGCGTTCATCCATAGAACTAAGGCCCACTCCCATTTAAAACACTCCTTAACACCTTTCATTTATACCCATATTGTACAAACGCATTCTAGAGTCAACCCTGGTCCACTTTTATAACGATATTCCGAAAAGGCGTCCACCTATAGAACTAGGGCCCACTCCCTTTTAAAATACTCATTAACACCTTTCATTTGATACCCATATTGTACAAACGCATTCTAGAGTCACCCCTGGTCCACGTTTATGGCGATATCCCGAAAGGCGTCCACCCATAGAACTAAGGCCCACTCCCATTTAAAACACTCATTAACACCTTTCATTTGATACCCATATTGTACAAACGCATTCTAGAGTCAACCCTGGTCGACTTTTATAACGATATTCCGAAAAGGCGTCCACCTATAGAACTAGGGTCCACTCCCTTTTAAAATACTCATTAACACCTTTCATTTGATACCCATATTGTACAAACGCATTCTAGAGTCACCCCTGGTCCACGTTTATGGCGATATCCCGAAAAGGCGTGCACCCATAGAACTAAGGCCCACTCCCTTTTAAAACACTCATTAACACCTTTCGTTTGATACCCATATTGTACAAACGCATTCTAGAGTCAACCCTGGTCCACTTTTATAACGATATTCCGAAAAGGCGTCCACCTATAGAACTAAGGCCCACGCCCTTTTAAAATACTCATTAACACCTTTCATTTGATACCCATATTGTACAAAAGCATTCTAGAGTCAACCCTGGTCCACTTTTATAACGATATTCCGAAAAGGCATCCACCTATATAACTAAGGCCCACGCCCTTTTAAAATACTCATTAACACCTTTCATTTGATACTCATATTGTACAAACGCATTCTAGAGTCACCCCTGTCCACCTTTATGGCGATATCTCGAAAAGGCGTTCACATATAGAACTAAGGCCCACGCCCTCTTATAATACTCATTAACACCTTTCATTTGATACCCATATAGTACAAACAAATTCTAGAGTCACCCCTGGTCCACATATAGAACTAAGGCCCACGCCCTCTTAAAATACTCATTAACACCTTTCATTTGATACCCATATAGTACAAACAAATTCTAGAGTCACCCCTGGTCCACGTTTATGGCGATATCTCGAAAAGGCGTCGACATATAGAACTAAGGCCGACGCCCTCTTGAAATACTCATTAACACCTTTCATTTGATACCCATATAGTACAAACAAATTCTAGAGTCACCCTGGTCCACCTTTATGGCTATATCTCGAAAAGGCGTCACCTATAGAACTAAGGTCCACGCCCTTTTAAAATACTCATTAACACCTTTCATTTGATACCCATATAGTACAAACAAATTCTAGAGTCACCCCTGGTCCACCTTTATGGCGATATCTCGAAAAGGCGTCACCTATAGAACTAAGGTCCCACGCCCTTTTAAAATACTCATTAACACCTTTCATTTCATACCCATATCGTACAAAATTAATTCTAGAGTCACCCCTGGTCCACCTTTATGGCGATATTCGAAGAGGCGTCCACATATAGAACTAAGGCCCACGGCCCTCTTAAAATACTCATTAACACCTTTCATTTGATACCCATATAGTACAAACAAATTCTAGAGTCACCCCTGGTCCACCTTTATGGCGATATCTCGAAAGGCGTCCACATATATAACTAAGGCCCACGCCCTCTTAAAATACTCATTAACACCTTCATTGATACCCATATAGTACAAACAAATTCTAGAGTCAGGCCTGGTCCAACTTTATGGCGATATCCCTAAATGGCGTCCATATATAGAACTATGGCCCACTTCCTCTTAAAATACTCTTAATACCTTCCATTTGATACACATGTCATACAAACACATTCCAGGGTTACCCTAGGTTCTTTTTACAACATGGTGATTTTCCCTTACTTTGTCTCCACAGCTCTCAACTGAGTATGTAATGTTCGGTTACACCCGAACTTAGCCTTCCTTACTTGTTATATATAAAACATTTTGGAAAACACAAAAAACCGGATTATTTTGTAAATAATACACCTAGAATGTTGAAATTTGACACGTGTAATGGGCGTGGCAACCGCCCACTTGTGATAAAATCAATTTTACAAATATTATTAATCCTAAATCAAAAACCGTTAAACCTATCGGAACAAAATTCGGCAGAGCGGTTGCCTTTACTATAAGGAATGCTTTGAAGAAAAATTTACGAAATCAGTTAAGGACCACGACCACTTTTATAAAAAAGATTTGAAAAGGTTCGTGGACGAATAAAATAAGCAATATCATTGCAAAAAAGAGCTTTATATCAATGGTATTTCATTTCCCAAGTGGATTTATAACAATAAATAGGAAAACCTTCAAATTTAAAAAATGGGCGTGGCATCTCCCCTTTTATGACTAAGAAATTTTTTATGTTTCGGGAGCCATGACTCGAAGAAAAATTAACGGACCGTAATAAAATTGGGTACACACATTTTCCTTGTAGCAGAAAATATTTCTAGTAAAAATGGACGGGATCGGTTAAAGACCACTGCAAATTAGATATAAACCAAGTTTTAAAGGGTCGTAGACTAGAATAATAAGCTATAACTCAGCAAGAAATAGTTTTGAATCAATGATATTTCACTTATCAAGTTTTACTGGAAGAGGAAATGGGGAGACATTTTTTTTTAAACGGGCGGTGCCACGTGTTATGTAGAAAAGTAATTTATCTGAAATGAAATGTATAATTGAAGCTCACGCTCAGTACATAATGTTCGGTACACCCGAACTTAGACACCTTTACTTGTCTATTTAAAAAAGGTTTTGTTTGTATGTATTTAAGGAAATCAACGTTTTGACCATTTCGGGAAGATCCGGGGTTTTTTCCTCAAAGTCTCGTGGATCGTTCCAAAAATTTCAGGAGTGGCTTCTTGCGGAGAGACTGTTCTTCGTTATTTACTCCAGGGAGCCTTCGAACCTAACCCCGGTCTAAGGGACTGGTACTGCTGCGTCTGCTAAAAAATTCAAGTAATTAAAATGGTCACACTTTTTTCTGTATGTCTCGTGTAAAGCGTAGTTTCACCGAAGGAGATGTTCTGGTATAACTCGTAGTAATCGTTGTCGACGCGATTCTTTAAATCATTGTGGCTCCTTACTGGTTACATACAAAGCCGACTTACTGTTGCTATTAATCGTCTTTCATTACTCATGACTCTCGTGGCACAGTTTTAAATGCGTAGCACCAACGCTGGCTATTGTTGATCGCGCCAACGGGGCGCCTCTAGTTTTTTCGGCTGTTTTAAGAGGTATAATTCCCGATGTGTGAACAGTAGCAATCCTGTCCACCACCAGTCGCTGTCACGCCTCCTGGCCCTCACACCACATGCCAGCACAGAAGCTATAGGACTGCGACTTCTAACTCATACCGCTATGCTGCCAAGCACTACAAGGGAAACACCTTAAAACGTTAGGGATATTATTGCGTAACTCATGGGTGAAAATAGTATAATCCTACATAATTTAAATTTTACAAGGACCTTAGATAAATTATTTTTAAAATTTAGACCAAAATTTGTAAATGTTTGTGTTCGAAACATTGATTTCAATAGCCATCGTTAAACCAGAAATATTTTAGAATGAAAGTCGACCGATTCTAAGCTGAAAGAGGTTAATGTTATAAGCTCAGTCCAAACTGTTGTTTTCCGGCCTTTTGATACAACAATTCATTATGAATAACCGTGTAGCTTCAGTTTTCAGACAAGTTCGAATGTCCACTAGGGTAGTAGCACACCCGGTCATTCTTCGACTGTCTTGGGAAAGCTTCACCATTTTGAGTATTCTTGCGAAGGACAAAGCCTAACGTGGTAAATATATGGGCCTACGTGTTTCACATACGTAACAGGAGGCGCAATGCGTAGGTGATATTTAAACTTGGTTGATAGTCTAGAATCAATGTGATTAACTTCAAGGGACTAGTTGAGATATGGTCGACAACTTTAGGAAATGTCAAACCGGGAGACTTGGGTATTGAATGATGAAGTGTGAAAATCAAAATTAACATTTCAGACGCCAAGTGATTTTTCAAATCCTTCTCATACGTACATATACCTTCAACTTTAGTATGAGATTAGAATCATTTCAAAGAAGTATTTAAACCCCTGGAAACTACTAAAGGATTTGCATCACTGATTTCGGTTATTCTTTAGCCAAATGGGATATGGAATTTTTTGAAAAATCGGCACCTTTTACGGGTAATTGCTTTTTTAACTATTTGAGGACAATTTAAAAACATGTACGACTTGGGTCATTTATTTGAACTCACATTTCTTTATTAATTTTCTGAAAAATTATGCAAAGTGCGCATTAAGTTTTTTTATATAACTTTTTTTTTACTGTTTTGTTTTAATAACTCGGTAAATTGGGTAATGCAAAATTCGTGTTAAGCTGGCATTGAAAGCGCATGTTTCTAAATAACTTTTGAACGGTTAGAAAGAGTCGTGCGAAAAACGACGAAAATCGGCGGCGGCGGCATTTATCTGCGGCGTATATCTCTAATCCCTAGCATGTGTTTTGTAAATAATCAGCTTACGGAAACATGCTTGCAACGAATCAATAAGTGTTGTCTTCGCTGAAAACGCTCAACGCAATACGGTTTTTACCTCACATATATTAGCTTGGGGTTTATGTCTGTCTGCATGTAACGGAATTTTTAGATTTTAAGTGCCAAGCGATAACCGGCAGAGGGTGTTTAAAATTTGTCTTGTCACTAGTGTCAAACTCAGGACACCAGCTTGAACTCTGTTTAATAAATCAAGGGTAAGAATTTATCAGACCTCAGGGAGGGTTGACCGCTTTACTGTGCATTACTGGCTTGAACCCGGGCAAAGCAACATTAAAAATTTAGAAACAAGTTTATCAGTGAAAATGCATCTGTCTTGCAAATGCCGTTGGGAGTCGGCGTAAAACATACAGGTTCCGCTCTCATAATTTGGGGGAAAAACTTAAAGGAGCATGACGCAAATTGGAAGGGAAGCTCGTCCTAAATTCTGTTGGGGGGTATATCGCGCCTTATATTTTATGTAGAAAAATTAATGCAGTGGTTATCTAAAGCAATATTTATACATGGAAATTTACTCCAGTTTACTTATATTCTCATGTAGTATATAGTCTATTTTCAGAAATGGACATTCTGCATTTGTTCAGCCAATTAATTATGAAGGAATAAACACATGCTTGCTAAGAAATGTTTGAGAATTATTTGATTTTCCAATTTTATTTTTAACAGATACTAATTTTAAATTCCTCGTGCTTGGCACGTTAAGGTGTGATATATGTAAATATATTGGCATTGAAAATTAATAAAGAGAGCACTTCGAATATCAGCGAAAGTTAACGATTTTCCATGGAATCCTCGTACTATGACTTTGTCATTTTACTTGTATGCCAGATTTGTATTCGCCATACGCAAGCAAAATATATGAAATAAAGACTCAATAAAAACTTCCTCACAAGAGAAACAGTGGAGGGATATTTTTGCAATAGGCAAAGAAATTTTGGCAGCGATTTAGTTTAGCACCCCCCGAGTTCGGGGTTAAACTTGGTATCAAATGAAAGAGGGAGTTCTCCCGATCACAAATATATATATATTTTAAAGTGCACAAACTTATAATTTAAAAGTTATTTGTTGTTAAGTTTGCAAATTCCTATACAACTTTTATATGTGTATACGTATATCTACATTTTAATACGCTAACAAAATTTCCATACAATCAATTGACAGGCTGTTTCGCATACTTAGCATACTTAAAATCATATAAAAGTTATATGAATCGATTCGTATTGATCAGCCGCAGTGCATAGGCCTATTTTTGTTAACAAATATTACTCTATTTGTTTATAATTAATAGAAATTTTTTTTTGTAATTTCGAAAATCTGTGCAACTATCGAAATTGCCATCTGTAGGACGCATTATGTTCACAAACCTCCCTGAGTACAAGCTCCAAATTCTCAATTGTTCCGTTGCTCAAATGTTTCATCTCTACATACTATGTATATATTTGTACACGCCAAACGGTGAGAGAACTACTGCTTCGCTCATTTTCTGTTGATATAAAATATTGTGTCCCATTGTAGTCAATTACCTATATTGGTCTGTACCAAATCCTTAAAAAATTGTTCTAAAATAATTTTTAGCGCTCAAAAAAACTTTAAAGAGAAGTAATAACTTTACCGGCCTATTTTTTTGGACAAATTTTACTTACACGTAAAAGCATAGGTCTTTATTTAACAGATTCTTTGTTTTTCATTTTAGGTGCTTTAAAAAAAATAAATCAGAAATAATATGTCAACTTTTCTTCAAACTCACTAAATTTATTTATTTATAACAATTAATTGCAAATTTGACCCAAATGTTTTTTGCATTCCATATTTATGCTCATTTTAGATATAGCACGTCTTATAGTGAACAAAAAATAAATAAATTTGCTACAAAGATATTACATTAAAATTTGTATGTTGTCTTTTATGCTAATTTATTTTGATATTTCTTATTTTATTTTATTGTATTATCTTTTATCACGTTGTATATTAAATTTGCTACAAATATATTACATTAAAATTTGTATATTGTCTTTTATGCTAATTTATTTTGATATTTCTTATTTTATTTTATTTTATTATATTATCTTTTATTTCAATTTAGTCTATTATTATTTAAATGCAACTTGATTGAATCGGAAAATTTCACGTTGTATATTAAACGAAAAAAAACGACCCAAAAAGTTTTCGATTTTAGGTCGAAATATTGCATAGGCAGTATATTACCCACTATCTATATATTAATACGCTAACAAAATTTCATACAATCAACTGACAGGCTGTTTCGCATACTTAGCATACGTAAAATCATATAAAAGTTATATGAATCGATTCGTATTGATCAGCCGCAGTGCATAAACCTATTTTTGTTAACAAATATTACTCTATTTGTTTATAATTAATAGAAAAAGTTTTTTGTAAATTCGAAAATCTGTGCAACTATCGAAATTGCCATCTGTAGGACGCATTATGTTCACAAACCCCCTGACTACAAGCTCCAAATTATCAATTGTTCCGTTGCTCAAATGTTTCATCTCTACATATGTATATATTTGTACACGCCAAACGGTGAGAGAACTACTGCTTCGCTCATTTTCTGTTGAAATAAAATATTGTTTCCCATTGTTTCCAATTACCTATATTGGTTTGTACCAAAATCTTTAAAAAATTGTTCTAAAATAATTGCTAGTGCACAAAAAAACTTTAAAGAGAAGTAATAACTTAACCGGCCTATTTTTTTGGACAAATTTTACTTACACGTAAAAGCATAGGTCTTTATTTAACAGATTCTTTGTTTTTCATTTTTGGTGCTTTAAAAAAAAATAAATCAGAAATAATGAGTCAACTTTTCTTCAAACTCACTAAATTTATTTATAAATTATTATATTTATTATTTATAAATTATATATAGGTACTACAAAGTCCAAACTCAAAACGAGAATTTCACAGCATAAGTCTGATTTTAAAATTTGCCATCAAATTAATAATCAAACAACAGCACTCATGGCCCACTGTGCAGACAGCGGCGACACACCAAACTTTGATGAGACTAAAATACTGCAACAAGAACAACACTATTAACAAAACG
>JARSSU010043398.1:0-57215 GCA_029619165.1 Eurosta solidaginis | reverse complement strand
CAACAGCAACATCAACAACAACAACCGCAGCAATTACACTTAACTACAATTGAACCGCTCATCAGCGTGAACTGACGCCGGATATAGATATTTCAACCACTGTATAACGCCTCAACCAACAAACGCGGCTATCAACACCGCATTAACCACAAATCAAAATGTCAAGATGCAGCCAAATTCACCGACGGGGAAGACGATAGCAATGAGAGTAAGAACAATTGATAGCGGGAGGTTATAAAAATAGAAATTGCGCGTACGTGTGTGAGTATGTGCATGTGTCATAGAAACGAGTAATGCTGTGGTGAGAATGAAAAAAAGTGTGAAAAATATTTAAAATAAACAATGAGTATAAAATAACAGCGCAGACCACGAATGTAAGAATTGAATAAACGGTAATCTTTTGTTATCGAATTGCAAAAATACTTATACAGTATCAGCTTAAATGCACACGAAAATGGATATTTCATATCACCAACTATAATAAGATCGATTTTGGGCATTAAAAATAAAAAAACCAAATTTTTATTTTTTTTAGTTCTAGAGCAATCTTAACTTTGACTGACCCCTGAGCTACACCCTCTAGCCGTGTCTAAATGAGACGAAAATTTAATGTGTTATTCTGATCTAGGTATTAGATTCTGCAGAGGTGAGACTGGAAAACATAATTTACTGAATTTTAAGGATCATCCTAATGCATGCCCTAAAAGTCACGCCATGCCTGAAATCATATTATTCGTGCTTTCTATGGCATATCGTCAATTTTAAGCTATAAGATTCAATATATTTTAATTATATAACATAACTATGCTCAGAGGAAGTAGAATTTAAGCCCTGCATGGAAAGTCTCTTGTTCAAAACTGATGCACTTCCAGTGTATTCCGAACCACTATTAGTTCGCCGTCTATCTCTTTTACATGCTTTCAACTGGCGAATTTAACAAGGCGATTTCCTAGGCCGCTGCATTACTTTTCCACTAGTTCCGAAATAGTCAAAAATTGGATATTTTTTAAATAGATTCATTGTTTTTTGCGACTTGATTTCAAAAGATAACTGAAAGTGAAAGGAAAATTAAGTTCAGCGCACATGGCAGAAACGTTTGAAATGACATGATTTATAATTAGTTTTGGTTTTTAAGGCTGTGTTTTTCAGTGCAAGTCTAAATGTCAGATAAAGTTCATTGAACTTAAAATTGTCATAAAAGCATACAATTTTGCTGCTAATCTCATCTAAAGCGACCAAAGTGGTAAGGTTAAACTATCGTCAACTCTAGCTGAAGTTTAAACTCGCACTGAAAACCCGGTGACGCATATACCGTTTTCATATTACATATTTTGTACTAGTTTCAAATGTATCGAATTTATCCTTTCGAATTTTTTATAAGGTGAGGGTGTTGCTCAACGTCGTTTATGCTTTTCGAGAAACCAGTTCATACTGAGCGGCATATAGGCAGCTAATTGTTGAGCTTCCAAAATGGCTTTACAGTCGTTTTGCAACTTGTGGTATATCGGAAAACTGCTTCGTGTAGATTTTTAAGTTCTGTAACCAAACCAAAAAGGTCCAATCAGTTGAAAGACAGATTATGGACAGCTAACACAGTTTTCCGCCATATTTGAATATTACCGCAGGCAATTTCACGTCAGAATCTGGGCTCGTCGATCAACACATCCTACCTGGGTGCTTCATGTGCTGCCCTTGACTTAGAGGGCATATAGATGTCGGCTACCACGTTACAGTATTCTGTGGCAATTCATCCACAGTTGAAACTTTACTGCTATTGCAGAACTTGTTGTTAAAATTGTGCGCTATTTGCTTGGCTGGTAGCTCAAGCTCTTTATACTGAAACATTTCTGCGTCTACTGAAAATACAACTCGATTCGTTCCTCAACTTACGGCAGCATTGACACACGTCTGTTGAATTCGATCTAACGCGGTGTATATAAAGCTTCTTTTGTCATCGTTCCTTGCCGTCACAGATGCTCCCATTCCAATAATTTACTCGAAATGTCATCCCCCTATCGGAACGTGGACTGTTTCCTTTTTATCGGGTAATAGCCAGTAGGTTGATGGATCTGTTTAAAGTTTACACCTGGAGCTGGGTAGATGTAGATGTAGGCTAGTAGCTTAAGCTCTTCATACTCACGTCTTGTGCGTCTATATTTATATTTTCCTTTTTATACCTTTCATGAGCATGAAAGTAAGACGATTTTGGTCATTCCTGCCGCAATTTAAAAGTGTAAACGTGAAGCTCGCTGATATATATTCTAATATATCATAGAAGATATCCTGAAAAAATCACTTTGATCGGAGCTATATATAGTATATATCCCATACAAGCGATCGTTCAGATAGAAAGATTTTTGGCCATTTCTCCCTTATTTCCAATATAAAACCGTGAAACTTGGTGATATATATTCTAATATATCATGGAAGATTTCCTGTAAAAATCATTTGATCGGAGCTATATGTAATATATATCCCATACAACCGATCGTTCAGATAAGGGGGTTTTTTTGCCATTTTTTATTTATATTTATCTTAAAAATCGTTTAGGTATGTACATCTATATATTTCTTATCTTATACATCCGATTATTGGAAATTACGAACGGGATAAGATTATTGTTCAACCCATTCATGAAATGTATGAAGTCTTCGGCACAGCCGGCCTTACTCTTTTTGAAAAGGACCTCGCTTTCTTTTCAAACTTACGGCAGCAATCACATACTTTCTCGTTGAATTGATTTAACTTGCTGTTTTAAAGCATCTTTTAAGCGTTCTTTGCAATTCCAGAAGCTTAACTCCAATATTTTTCTTGGAATGTCGTCCGTCTATCGGAGCATGGACGATCTGTGCTGAAATTCATAAATTTAACAATACGACTAGTCCAGATCTAACTAACGATTTTGCTATTCACTAACTCAGTTTTAGCATGGCAAACAGGTGACAATTATTATTAATTACAATTTAAAAATAACGGAATTCCAACTAAATGCTGCTTCCAAGGCAGTCGGTTCTATGTACCGGAGCGACTCGGAATTTTTCCGACCAAGGACTGTCATTTCAGTGTGACCCATTAATTGTTTCGTCCCTCCCACAAATTGTCATCACTCCCAGCAGCTCCTTGCAGCAGGACTGCTACATATTCTCTTACTCCGGGAAGGTATCGAACCCAATCCGGGTCCGTCTCCTGACCCCGGTCATGAGACATGGTTTTGCTGCATTTGCCAGAAAAGAATCGTTTTAGGACGGTCATACTCTGTTCAGGGTGTCTCGTGCAAGGGATGGTTGCATCGGACAGGTTGTATGGGCTGATCCCAAAACCCGAAGTCACGTACTTTTATAAATCTTTTGTGGCTCCTTGCTGCTCACGCCCAAGGGCGTCCCGTAGTCTCGCCTAAGGTATCCCCACTACCTTCAGCAGCTTCGCTGTCAGCAAGCCACAACAAGTACCCGCTGCTGCTCGCGCCCCACGGCCGTCCAATTTGAGAATAAAATTTAATCACTGCGAAAGACCAAAAAATTCAAAAATAAACATATCCCGCTTAGAAAACCATTTTTTGCTATAGAATATCCGTTGTTACTCGTGATAAGACGAGTTGCTTCTTCTATTTAACTGCTAAACACAATCTCTGCCTTAGGCGGATCCCGTGAGAAGAATAGAACAATACGGATCAGTCCCAATGATTCTGAAGCCTTAATGGCAGGTTGAGATAGGATGGGCACGGTAATAGGACGCTAATGGAAGTCAACTGAGACTCGCCAGAACCCACGAACCAATTGTAGTTACGGGTGTTAGGAAGTAAGTCAGTCGAACTCAAGATTCAACGGGGCATATCAAACAAAAGTTATTTCAACACATTGATATGATCAATATTGTGGCGAACATTAGTAGTTTCGATACATCGCTATGCTGCTGCTTAGCCATATACACACATATGTTTAGAAGATAACAGTGAGAGCGCATAAGAGCTCAGACGTTATTACACATACATATAAACAGCAGCTTAAAACGCAGAAGTTCTCACTTACACATATACACGCATATATATAGAGGACAGGAACGCGAAATAAATAAGCAGCTATGAGATACGGACACGAGCTACAAAAAAGCAGTGTTCGAGACAGCTGTGCGCAAAAGGTTTGGACCCTGGGAGAAATAGGTGAACGAGAAGAACTGAGAGTATAGAAATAGCACAGTCCAAGTGAAAAGAAAGCAGTTGATTGAAAAACGTTGTAAGTGAAGTACTCGAGTAATTTAATTGTGACGTACGACTACCAAAGCAGTGTTGTAAATAAAGAACATTTTGCTAGACTGAATATTTGAATTATTTATTCGAAAGCTCAGAGATTCGTTCGATGATAGAACGGAAAAATTAAGAATAAATATGCAATCGCAAAGACGGATTAAAGTTCAACTGCCCTGTGTACAGGAATGGGTGGGTATAAAATTCGTATATAAATATTTAAAAGCAAGTGCAGTAGTAATATCGGAATGTCGTATATGTGTTCCAGATTTCGGGACTCGGCATCTTAGGATTGAATGTCCTAGTTTAGTCATTCAGTCAATCATGTAGAGGGAGAGTACTTCTTTGTATTTACTTTGAGTGTTACCTCAATGGCATTCGTTAGGTGCGCCTTTATTACAAGACTACAACTATGTAGCTCCTATTTAGGCACTCCCAAAAGTATTGATGAATAATAACAAATAAATTACAAGCACGAAATTAAATATGCAATTTTATTGCAACTAGCATTTTAGTGTAATTTGTTCCCTGGTTTTGTATAGGTATAGTGAAAATATTATTCAGAACAACCCCAACAAAGTGCTATATAAAGATGACATCTCTTTGTATTACTGTTAATAGGATGGATCATCGTGATTTTTTGATTGAATGAATTACTTCAATAGTCCTCTAAGCTCCGTTTTCTCTATCTTCAGTAAGTCACTTATCTGTAAGTTATCGAAATTCTCGTTTCCACGCTAACTAAAGCACCTAGAAGGGCTGATTATATTCAACACGGCGTCTACAGACTACAACCACAATAAAGCAAAGCTGACGACAATCGTAGCCAAGCACTGGCTTCTTGATTACTTTGAAAGCGACAGCCACAATATAAATTACTGCAAACAGTAGCGAAAATTTAGAAAAAATATTAATCCTGTTTAAAAAAAACGCGCAAAAGAATGATTTTAGCTTTTATTATCTGTTATTACTTTTATTTTAGTTTTTATTGACAAAATAAAAAGGACGCCACTCACTGTCGCTTCCCTAAAAATAGAATTAGGTTTAATCTGGCTACAACGGCTTTCGTGATTGATTGTCGTGCTGCTCTGTCGCGCCGAAAATAACGACACTCATAAGAACATGTGTAAAATAATATGACAGATGTGGCGCTACACCGCCGTCGTGAATGTAATCAGCCCTAGATTCTGCTAAGTGCAAGACTGTAAACAAAAAACAGCTGTTTGTTGCTGTTGCGGTTCGTTTTACAAAATATTCACGTTTATCGATTAGACTCGATTGGTCACCCTGTGTCGATGAAAACGAAAATGTCAAACAAGGCGCATTCAATACCAGGTGTTGTTATCCCAACAGCTGATTGCTTCTTTGATAATTTCCATACAACGCCTCGTACTCCAATATGTCAGTTAATCGAAATGAATGAAGATTTTTGACTTGACATTCTTCTGCACGGCAAATTGGTTGAATTCGCTTTTCCACCACCTGGTATGGATTCGCCTTGATGTCAAATGAAGTAATTTGAAGGGACTGCTATATCTCCAATAAAAATGATGAAAACGGGTCTGAGGTTACAGTTTCTGTAAGAAGTTTTTCTTACTAACCGACTGTATTTAACATATCCCTCTACTGGGAATAGTACACATTCCTGTCAAGAGAGAAAAAGTTCCATATTCTGCCACACCTAGTGTTGTTCGATACTACGTGGTACTCGATACTTGTACTCAGTTAAAAGGATCGAGTAGAGTAGTCGATACTAAAAACTATCGAAGAAAAATACTCGATACCTTCTCGTATCGTACTTATTAAAAAGTTCAGTCAAACAACTTATGAAAATTAATCGTTTAATTAAATGTTATAAACATATTGGATTATGGACGTATTTAAAGCCACGACTTCTTTACGTAATCTTAAGCCATTTCATAAATCAGAACCCTCAATGTTTTCTTGCGTTCGGAAAAGGATATTTATTTAATTTCTCTCTCTACAAGAAGCAAAGAAAATAAAAACGCAATTTTGATAATACATTGATGACAAACCATTTTTTATTTTTTTTTATTTCAGCAACTACTGCGCTGATGTGTTTATGATTGCAATAGCGCCTACGATCCAAGTTGTGGTGATCCATTTGACCCATACTCACTTGGCAAGGTAAATTGTACCCAACAAGAACCGCTAGAACATCTCAAGGATAAATACCCCAAACCAGTGTTGTGCCGCAAGACTACACAAAAAGGTGAGTGTTATGAAGCTGTTATAAAGTTGAGGCAAGAAAAATCATAAGCCTGATAACTGTAAAAACACAAACAGCAATGAGGAGATAAGAAAGGCGTACTTCACGAGTACTTGCTAAAGTTCGTTTTGTAAAACATACAGGTGTACGTTTCGAAAACCAATTTTTGTCAGTTGACTTAAGCAGAGTCAACTTTACTGAAAACAAATAAATCGGACTTTTTGAGAAGATGTTCGTCGACTTCTTATAGGTAACCGATACCGATACCGACAAGTTATAATTTTATTAATCGGCTTATTATCGAAGCAAATATTGTCGAGTTAACGGATTGTTATCGGTTTGTTATCGCCGAGTCTTTGACTTTTTATTGATATCCTATCGGCTTGTTAATGACTGGTTACATATGTGTCTATGTTTCATCGATTTGATATTCAATGTTAATTGGTATCTGTTGTTAGGAAATCGATAAAACGCCTATAACAATTGGGAAACACTCCGATAAGAAGTCGATTATTCGATAACAGCTCTATAACTTTACGAGAACAAATTTATAACATGTGGATAATTTTTGGTAAGACATCGATAACTTTTCGATAAAAAATCGTTTTGATATAAAATCAGTAAGTCATGGATAGCCCTGTTTATCGATAGTTAATTAATAACACTTCGAAAACACATTGATAACACAACGCCTGGATTCCTTTCCGGGTTCGGCTCCGGTTTCGATTCCGAGTCTGGATCCTGGAGCTCTGTTTCCGGATTAGCTCCGTTACGGTTCCGTGTTCGTTACCGGGCTAAAATCTGGATTCGGTCCCGGCGTTAGCCTCGTTTGGGTACGTGTTCGATTCCTTTCTTTTACTTTCTTTGCCTGTCCTGATTGACTATGTGATTTCGCTCATATAAACTTTACCACGTGCATGGTTCCCACATTGCGCTACATTGCAGTGACTACACTTACGCTTGCATTCTGTTTTGCTTCATACAGCATACCAATACCCCACCGCTACACTACGCTTTCATTTACATTTGACATATGTATGTATTAGGGCTGGGACTATCCGCAAATTCGAATATCCGGATATCCATACGGATATCCGTTGACACGGATAAAATCCAGACGGCATGGATATCCGGTTAATATGCGTTTGTGACACTATCCGGATATCCGTTAATAACAGTATTTTGGATATCGAGTGAAAGCAACAAATTAATGTACCGTATATGTTTATTTAACATTAATAACAATAAATTCGTGTGGCATTTAAATCAATTAACAGTGAATACAAAAAGGCTCGTATTGAGAAATATGTAATATGATTAGCTAGAAAACAAGTGCCGATATCATTTCCAGACTCAAAAAATTTCGTGTGGGACGAAACTACATTTCCAGCACTTGAAAATACCCTTTCAGAAGCTGTTGAAGTGGTAGTACTGCAAGATATCTTTTGGCGATTTTCGTCAATTTGAGATATATTTTTTCATGGTCTTGCCACCAATTGCCGGCACTGAGATTGTGGTTTATTTGTTCTTCGAATAAGTAGCATTGAAACTCGTCTTCCTCCCTTGTGTCACTGTCATTATCATTTAGGAGTATATCCATGGCCGTGAGATCACTGTTTTCCGGAGCCCCTTCTTGAGCATTCATATCAGCAGTACCCATTTTATTGCCATTTTTTCCACATGATTTTTTATTTTTTTACGAAAAGCATCGGTCTCAACGTGTTTCAACTGTTTGAACTCGGATCAATATAACTCGCCATATGTGCAATACTGATATTTTCCAGAAATGGATGTTCAATGTCTTCAAAAGAAAAACGTCTTCTCAAATCTGCAGCTAATTTTTTCTTTGAATGTTTTTGCAATCCTCGTATCAGTGTTTTTTAGATATTTATTAATATTTTATGATTTTATTAATAATTTTATGAATGTTGGGACTCTTTTCAATATAAAAAGAACTGAATTCCATCAAGTTGGACAACTTTGGATTAGGTTTTACCTGTCTTTTCAGTTTGTATTAAATGTTTCTCGAGAGCATATGTACGTTACTCGAATTATTGAAACTCATCATCAGTTTTAAAACTTTTGGATGACTCCACAACACTCCGGTAGTTTCGTTCCTAAATTAACACTCAATTGAATTGTATGTGCACTGCATGGATGACTGGTTATGTCAGGGCTCAAACACCGAATAGCATTTGCGCCCATACCATTCTCTTGAGCTGGAAAAACCGATAGTGGCTCCATGGACTTGATGTTGAACCTTTGTTTTGTAGCATTTTTTTAACAATATAAGCAAATGGCACTTGTTTGTAAAATTGTAGCTTTTTAATTTTTGACGTTAACTTAATAATCGACAAAATATTTTGCGAATAATTTTTCGATGTTTGCTTCATTAAATTCTGATATGCAGATATTCAATTTTTATATTCTAGTATTCGGACATACGGATATCCGGATACGTAAACGGAAAACGGATACAGCGAATATCCGGATTTTTCATTTATGAATCGGGATATCCGGATTTTTTGCTTAGCTATCCGGTTATTCGAATATTCGGCTTATCCGCATAGTTGAAAAATCCGCATGCAGTTCACAGCCCTAGTATGTATGCAAATTTGTCCCCCATATAGCACTTACAAGACCACGCCTACGCTTACATTTACACCTTATGCTTATAATCAATACTCCCCCTTACCGCGAGCAAAGATGTCAAAAGAGTCTCAGCAACTTAATGGGACACACCCTCCTTAACTTAATATTTGCATATTGACATTATAAAATTTTTATAATTTTTTCTTCCTTATTCTCTATATTTCCAGTCTACGGCAAAACGCGTGTTGTACGCGGGCTGCGGTTATATACCCGATGAGCGTAGCGATGATGGCCTTTGCGTGAAGCGTTCCGGCACGCATGACGTACAAGCCCTGTATTGTGCGTGCACAGCCGATCTTTGCAATCATGCAGCATCAACATTATATGAGAGCAACAATAATCTCATATTACGAGCATTGCCCTACACATTAGCCGCGTTCTTTGTTTGGATAACCACATTTTCGAGTCATTTTAATATCAATAATTTTGGTGCTGTTCAAAATTCATAAATATGTATGTAGCTATGTATAACATGAAGAAAAAAAACTGAAAACAAAAAACTAAAATTAAAGAAAAAAATCTACACGCATACATACAGACATATAATCGTATAAACATAAATAAAAAACATACATACACACATATAAACACATTTGTATAACGGAAATTGAGTCGAGATACGTTAATGAATTTTTTCAATGAGTTTTTGAATTGGATTTTTTAAATTAAAAAAAAAGCACATATAAAATGGTATACAAACTAATATCTACGCAAATAAGAGAAATAGTAAAACTAAAAAAAATAAATAAGGAATAAATTAGAGCAATTGTAAATTGTTGACAGCTGCGAGCTTCAAAAAAACGGTTACCTAATAGCAGCTCAAGGATCGATAGCCTTGGTGGTGGTGTAAATTCGAGAAGCAAAAATCATGAAATGCCTAAACTGTGAGAATTTCATTGAATTAAAATGATGAATCCTTTTTAAACAAATATAATTTTAATTAATAATACTAAGCGAATCCAAAGTAAATGTATAGCAGCCTCATTTATTAAATTGTTTAGCAAGAAGCAGTCATTGTTTACCATCCTCTCACTGTCGGCGCCTAAAATTATGTTAATGGATCATGGAAGTTTGTCAGCAAGCAGGTATGTTATTTATTCATCACTCCGATAATAATTTAAATTTATATAAACAATTCATAAGGTCTTCTATTCGCCGTATGTGCTATGCTTCAATCAAATTTTATATTGGAAACTATGGAAGCAAGTCAAATCTTAAAATTTTACATGAATGCGACACGCTTGTGAATTGCCCGAAAGATTCAAATTATAATTTCAACAAGTAAAGGTGTCTAGGGTCGGGTGTAACCGAGCATTATATACTCAGCGTAAGCTTCAATTGTACATTTCATTTCAGATAAATTACTTTTCTACATAACACGTGGCACCGCCCGTTTAAAAGACAAATGTCTCCACATTTCCTCTTACAATAAAACTTGATAAGTGAAATATTATTGATTCAAAACTATTTTTTACAAAGTTATAGCTTATTATTCTAGTCTACAACCCTTTTAAATTTGTTTTATAACTAAGTTGCCGTGGTCTTTAACCGATCCCGTCCATTTTTACTAGAACTATTTCTACTATGGGGAAAATTTGTGTACCCATTTTATTACGATCCCTCATTTTTCTTCGAGTTATGGCTCCCGAAACAGAAAATTGCTTAGTCATAAAAGAGGCGGTGTCACCCATTTTCAAAAATTTTAGTATTTTCCAATTAATGTTATAATTCAATTAAGAAAGTAAAATTCTATTGATACAAAGCTCTTTTTTGATAGTTTAGGTTAGGTTGAACTTGGCCGGTCCATGAGGACCTCACATAGACTGATTGAGTCCGTAGTGTTACCAGAAGTTTGTTTTAAACGACCAAACTGAAAACCCTATAAAAAACCAGGGCCTATGTTATAAAATAACTCCGTCCTCTTGGCAAATACTAGAAGCTTCCTAGGACTTAAGCCACTTGCTGCTTCTAGATCTGACAGCTGTATCACTCCTAATAGCTGGAATCTTAGCCTGGCAAGTGCAGGGCAGGAGCACAGAACGTGCTCGATCGTTTCCTCCTCCAAACCGCACTTCCTACATCTGCTATCACTGACCAAGCCTAATTTAAAGGCATGTGACGCCCGAAGGCAGTGCCAGTCAGAATACCCGTCATGAGTGTACAGTCCTCTCTTTTTAATGATAGAAGCAACTTTGTTAGTCTAAGGTTGTAAGACCTACACATAATCTTCGACACTTTACAGCCCCGCGCTTGAACCCACGCCTTTCCCGCTTGGTCGATCATGTGCACCTCTCGCCTTCGCTTAATTTTGCCCAGTCTAATTGGGACGTCTACGGAGCAAGCTTCAAGGAAGCGGCTTTTTAGCTAGTTCGCCCGCTTTTTCATTCCCATCTATTCTCATATGCCCTGGGACCCAATATAGATGTATGCTTCTCCCTGTCCCGATTCTCTCCAGAGACTGCTTACACTCTAACACGCATTTAGATGCTGTGCTATGCTAGATTATTGCCTTAATTGCTGCTTGACTGTCAATATAAAAATTAACACGGTTGCAGCTAAAGCTATTCTCTTCCAGGGTTTCTACTGCTTTTGTTACGGCTAATATTTCCGCTTGGAAAACGCTACAGTAATCCGGCAGCCTGTAGGATCTGCTTATTTCCGGATCAGCAAAGTATACCGCAGACCCTACTTCTTCCACTACTTTGGAACCATCTGTGTACACATGTATCGCCTCGTCGCGCCATTTGCGCACCCTTGCGCCAACCGTCCACCTTGTGGTCTTAAGATCTGCCTCGAAGCGCAGATAGGGAATCAGGTAGTCTCTGTTCGTCTTGTGATTGATGACGCTATACTACTATGGCCATTTGGTCGGTGCTCAAGCTGCCCCGAGGCACCGAGCCTGGTTGCGGTGTTAATGCTATGTTCTTTGCTACCAGGTCTACAGGTGGAATGTGCAGAATAGCATACAGTGCAGCCGTTGGGGTTGTTTTCAGGGCTCCCGTAATGCTAAGCATCGATATTCTGCATACCCCTGTAATTTTTTGAGGTATGTTGTTTTTTGTGTGGCTTTCCACCAAACAAGAACTCCATAGTATAGAATAGGGCTTACAATCGCTGTAAAGACCCAATGAGAAAGAGAGGGCGATAAGCCCCACGTACAACCCAGCGTTCTTTTACATGCATAGAGTGCCGTTGAGGCCTTCTTGACCCTCTCCTCCACGTTGAGCTTCCATGACAGCTTACTATCTAGGATTATTCCTAGATATTTTGTGCAAGGTTTCTCCTGTAAGGTAACCCCTCCTAACTTAGGCCTGGTCCAATTTGGGACCTTGTAGCTCTTTGTAAACAAGACCATATCCGTCTTCTCCGCATTGACTTTCAACGCGACATTAGATGCCCAGGTATGAATATCCCGAAGCGCCCGATCCATCAAAGAATCTTTTTTGCTAAGATATAGCTTATTATTTTCGTCTTTTATATAAAAAAATGGCCGTGGTCTTTGACTGATCTCGTCCATTATTTCTAGAAATATTTCCGGCTATAGAGAAATTTGTGTACCCAATTTTATTACGATCCGTTAATTTTTCTTCGATTTATGGCTCCCGAAACATAGAAAATTGCTTAGTCATAAAAGGGGCGGTGCCACGCCCATTTTTTAAATTGTGCTGTTTTTCCTATTTCTTGTTATGAATCCACTTGGGAAATGAAATACCATTCATATAAAGCTCTTTTTTGCAAAGATATAGCTTTTTTATGCGCCCACGATCCTTTTAAAAATCTTTTATATAAAAGTGGGTGTGGTCCTTAACCGATTGCGTTAATTTTTCTTCAAAGCATTCCTTATAGTAAAGGAACTCTGTGTTGAATTTTGTTGCGATAGGTTTAACAATTTTTGATTTATGATTAATAATATTTGTAAAATTGATTTTATCACAAGGGGGCGGTGCACGCCCATTTAAAAAAATTTTTTCAAATTTTTATCAAGTCTCAATATCAGTTCACACGTCAAATTTTAACATTCTAGGTGTATTATTTAATAAATAATCGGGGTTTTTTGTGTTATATATATATAAAAAGTGGGCGTGGCTATCATCAGATTTCGCTCATTTTCAATACCAATCTATTCTGGGTCCAGATAAGCTCGTATACCAAATTTGGTGAAGATATCTCAATATTTACTCAAGTTATCTTGTTAACGAACAGAAGGGCGGACGGACATGGCTCAATCAAACTTTTTTTCGATACTGATGATTTTGATATATGGAAGTTTATATCTATCTCGATTCCTTTATACCTGTACAACCAACCGTTATCCAATCAAAGTTATAATACCCTGTGTATAAGTACAGCTGGGTATAATTATATAATCAATTCACAAGGTCTCTTATTCGCCGTATGTGCTATGCTTTAATCAAATTTTATATTTGAAACCATGGAAACAATTCAAATCTTAAAATTTTACATGAATGCGACACGCTTGTGAATTGCCGAAAGATTCAAATTATAATTTCAACAAGTAAGGAAGGTTAAGTTCGGGTGTAACCGAACATTACATACTCAGTTGAGAGCTATGGTGACAACATAAGGGAAATAACCATGTAGGAAAATGAACCGAGGGTAACCCTGGAATGTGTTTGTATGACATGTGTATCAAATGAAAGGTATTAAAGGGTATTTTATGAGGGAGTGGGCCATGGGTGGACGCCATTTAGGGATATAGCCATAAAGGTGGATCAGGGTTGACTCTAGAATTTGTTTGTACGATATGGGTATCAAATGAAAGGTGTTAATGAGTATTTTAAAAGGGAGTAATCCTTAGTTCCATAGGTGGGCGCCGTTTCGAGATATCGCCATAAAGGTGGATCAGGGGTGACCTCTAGAATTTGTTTTACAATATGGGTATCAAAAGAAAGGTGTTATGAGTATTTTAAAAGGGAGTGATGCTTAGTTCCACAGGTGGACGCCGTTTCGAGATATCGCCATAAAGTTGGACCAGGGCTGACTCTATAATTTGTTTGTACGATATGGGTATCAAATGAAAGGGGTTAATGAGTATTTTAAAATGACGTGGGCTTAGTTCTATAGCCTTTACCAGATATCGTCATAAAGGTGGACCAAGGGTGACCCTGGAATTTGTTTGTACGATATGGGTATCAAATGAAAGGTGTTAATGAGTATTTTAAAATGGAGTGGGCCTTAGTTCTATAGGTGGACGCCTTTTCGAGATATCGCCATAAAGGTTGACCAGGGGTGACTCTAGAATGCGTTTGTACAATATGGGTATCAAACAAAAGTTGCTAATGAGGGTTTTAAAAGGGAGTGGTGGTAGTTGTATGGGTGGTCGCCTTTTCGAGATATCGCCATAAAGGTGGACCAGGGGTGACTCTAAAATGCGTTTGCACAATATGGGTATCAAATGAAAGGGGTTATGAGTATTTTAAAAGGGAGTGGGCCTTAGTTCTATAGGTGGACGCCTTTTCGAGATATCGCCATAAAGGTGGACCAGGGGTGACTCCAGAATGTGTTTGTATGATATGGGTATCAAATTAAAGGTATTAATGAGGGTTTTAAAAGGGAGTGGTGGTAGTTGTATATGTGAAGGAGTTTTCCAGATATCGACCAAAATGTGGACCAGGGTGACGCAGAACATCATCTGTCAGATATCGCTGATATATTAAATATGTAATACCACGAACAGTATTGCTGCCAAGATTTCAAGGGGTTTTATTTCGCCCTGCAGAACTTTTTCATTTTCTTCTACTTAATATGGTAGGTGTCCACCCATTTTACAAAGTTTTTTTCTAAAGTTATATTTTGCGTCAATAAACCAATCCAATTACCATGTTTTATCCCTTTTTTCGTATTTGGTATAGAATTATGGCATTTTTTTCATTTTTCGTAATTTTCGATATCGAAAAAAGTGGGCGTGTTCATAGTCGGATTTCGGTCATTTTGTATACCAATACAAAGTGAGTTCAGATAAGTACGTGAACTGAGTATAGTGAAGATATATCGATTTCAACCGATTTCGCCCTTTTTCACAGAAATAAGCTATCGTCCTAGAATCTAAGCCCCTACCAAATTTCACAAGGATTGGTAAATTTTTGTTCGACTTATGGTATTAAAAGTATCCTAGACAAATTAATGAAAAAGGCGGAGCCAAGCCCATTTTGAAATTTTCTTTTATTTTTGTATTTTGTTGCACCAAATCGTTACTGGAGTTGAATATTGGCATAATTTACTTATATGGCCAGAATCGCGAAAAGTGAAACCGGATTTTTTTTTATTTTACAAATACTGTATGAAATGTTACTTGATACGAAAGATTATTTCGTAAAATATCTAGTAACACTATATTTCAAGAAATTAAAATTGTCTGTATTTGACATTTCTTACTCTTTGTCTTTTAAAATTAATCTCCGAATTGAAAAATGGAAAAATTTCAGCATCGAAAAAAAAGGTAAATAAAATTATTTTGACCTATTTTTTCCAGAATTTTCAAGTTTTAAGGAAGAAAATAGTATATTTGGATACTTATCACACTAGATAAGTATCCATATACCTCCGGTATGCATTTTTGGCTTAAAATATTTAGGTCACAAATTATAGTAACGTCGCAGTGCAAAAACAATTTTTTTTTGTGGCGAAATGACCGCTGTTTTTAAAATTCACTGATATGTGTTCTTAGTATAATCCGCCATCTTTCGGTCTCATTAGAAATCATATTAATAAAATTAGGTAGCATCGAATAAAATGTGCCAATCATGTGTAACGTGGCAGTGATTTTTTTAATAATTTAACTATGTATATTCTAACATACTAATTATAAAACCGCAGGTTCGTGTAAGTAAAGCTCAGCAAAATAAAAATTACATAGCTAAGCTTAAAAGCACCGGAAAATTTGAGGAGTATAAAAAGAAAAGAGCTGCAAGTACGAAACTTTACCGGCGAAAAAAGAAAAATGAAGAAAATGAAATGCCGCAAACAACAATAAGTAGTGTGCTCGAAAAACGACGTGAGAACATTCGGCAAAGGGTACAGAAGTTTCGTGAAAAAATGCGTACTGGGGAAAAACGGAGCAGATCAGTTTTTGAGTGACACTCAATTAACAGGGTATAACTGTTCACAAACATTCGGTAAGGCGGTGAGGAAAGCAGAACGCGCATTACCCCAATCACCAACTAAGCGGAAAGCTGTCCTGACCAAAATTTTTAGTAACGTGCGTGAAGCCAACAAAATGGACATGGAGACTAGTATTCTACCACACCGCCCCAAAAAAAGATCCAGCAAAATATCTTAATGCTCAAAAAAGCTATTATAGCTTTCTATGAGCGTGATGATATTTCGCGAGTCTCACCCAGAATTCGAGATGTGAAGGAATATCTGTCCGAAAGTGGCGAGAAAATCTTGTTGCCCACTAGGCATATGGTACTAAGCTGCAGAGAAGCATGTGCACTATTTAATGAAGAGCAAGCACTCGGGGAAAGGTAAGTACTGTGATTTTTATTTACTGTTTAAGACCACTCCACTTGTTAAGGAAAAACTAGTTTAAATTTCTTTCCCCTTCCATATACATACGTGTGGAATTACTTTTTTCTAAGAATCGACCGATCATGTCAAGCTTATAAAAGAATTGCCACACAACATGTGCTTATGCTCATACCATGCTAATCATAGATGCCGTCCTACTTACATAAATTTGTTGCCCACGTATCAGATTATAAAATGTTTTTGTATTGCAGTTCTTGTGTGATATACCTTCATGGGCTGCTGGTATGGCGAGTGCGTTAAATTTACTGGTATAACAGTACCGAAATTGACTGCCCTGTGGGTGAAGCTGATCTCGATATGCAAGTATCATGTGATGAATGGACGAAAAACGATGGTTATCGGACTGAAAGCACAGAAAAGTGGAAGCTAACTGATCTTGTTGCATATATATCTGGCTTGTCGGCGCAATTTTTAATACATAGTTTACAAATGCGAGCAGTCCGAAGTATTTAATGTTCATGATCGCCCAAGAGCTCTTAGTGTGAATTATGCCGTAGAAGGTCTCTTGCAGTGGATTTTGCGGAGAATTTCGTTTGCGAAAAATCAAGATGAAGTCCAAGTGCACACTGGAATCAAAGGCAGCTTTCAATTTTTAACAGTGGCTTATATTATAACGAGAACCTTCACTGCCAAGTACTGGTATCAAACAAGTTTGTGCACATACCAAAATACACTATTGTTCCATACTTGTATATATTGTTTAAAAATTTGCCAAGTACAGTTAGAATTTTAAAATGTGGAGTGACGGACCATCCTCACAATTCAAAAACAATATATTGCAGCTTTAATTCCTCACTTTGAAGAAATATTTGGAATGAAAATTGTTTGGAATTACTTTGCAACATCACATGGCAAAGGTTGTGGTAGACGGGATTGGTGCAACCATTAAACAATCGTTCGAAAACATGTAAGAGCGCGTGATATGTCGTCAACAATGCATCTGACTTTGTACAGGCAGTCCACATGACTCCATCAAAAATTATGATTTAAGAAGTAACAAGCAATCAATTGAAATGAATTAACGCTGAATTGCAAGTTGTAGAGCTGTTTTCAAGAGCAAAGCCCATACAAAATATTTCCAGCGCCCATCAGATACAAGTTCGCGATAATAAAATAGCTACTTTTAAGACATCCAGACAAGGATATAACTAATAACCTGTATAAATGTTTACTTTAAAATAAGATTTTTTGTGTATAGGTACTTAGAATAGCTAACCTATACATTCAGAATAGTTTGAAAATTTTAAAAATAAATCATATAAAAAAGCCGTTATTGTTTCACTTGTATTAGACCCTCCCATGAGCAAGTCCTATATATTCTAAAAGAGGAGCTAAAAAACAGAGTCTCATCCTGTCTTCATTTATCAACTAAATCAATTCTTTTACTCCTATAAAAAAGCAAATGGAAATACATAGAGTCAATATTACTCATACGACCCAGTGCTTATAAATTTGTTAGTTATATTTTTGGAACGTTTTGTGTATGCAGCTTAATAGCATAATTAAGTGCAAGTCGTTAGAAGTTATATATATTTTTGAGTATCTATTCACTTTCCCCAATAGCGTTTTCTCAAAAAATCGTACGTGTAACGTCGCAGTGATATGTTGTAACGTGGCAGTGCTCAAAAATATACTTATAACGTATGCTGTAATGAGCTTTTACGGAAACAGAAGGTGTCTATCTATGATTCCTCTTTTTCCCATGACACATAAAACAGGGAATATTATCAGATTCGTAGATTCGGATTTTTCACAAAACTTTCCATAACATCCAAAACCACTTCCGAAATTACGTAACGTGGCAGTGCAACTAAAACGGCTTAACTTTAAATTTATAACAGATATAAAGAAATGCCAATATAATGCAATGCTATTCATCGGTCTCTTTACACGTGCCTAGTAGATTATTCATTTAGTATATACTCTGATAGTTTTAAGCTTAAACAAAGTACGACTGTAACGTGGCAGTGGGAAATTTTGACCATATACTGTAAAGATATTAAATTTTTTGTTAAAATTTGACTTAAAAAAATTTTTTTTTAAGTGGGCGTGGTCGTTCTCCGATTTGCTAATTTTTATTAAGCACATATACAGTAATAGGAGTAACGTTTCTTCTGCCAAATCTCATCATGATATCTTCAACGACTGCCAAATTACAGCTTGCAAAACTTTTAAATTACCTTCTTTTAAAAGTGGGCGGTGCCACGCCCATTGTCCAAAATTTTACTAATTTTCTATTCTGCGTTATAAGTTCAACTCACCTACCAAGTTTCATCGCTTTATCCGTCTTTGGTAATGAATTATCGCACTTTTTCGGTTTTTCGAATTTTCGATATCGAAAAAGTTGGCGTGGTTATAGTCCGATATCGTTCATTTTAAATAGCGATCTGAGATGAGTGCTCAGGTACCTACGTACCAAATTTCATCAAGATACCTCAAAATTTACTCAAGTTATCGTGTTAACGGACGGACGGACGGAGAAAGTTCAATCAATCGATCCTCGATTCCTTTATACCTGTACAACCAATCGTTATCCAATCAAAGTTAATATACTCTGAGAGCTCTGCTCAACTGAGTATAAAAATGCTTGGTTTTCACTAGTTCATATTAGACCGCAAACCTTGTCTTATTAATGATAACGGCTTGTCGTTATACGTCAATGGCGTTTGCAGTCCATTTTGACTAGAAGTGACGAAATGACTTACATGTGAAAACGGAAATTGCCCATCGGTATAGCAACTTTCTCATTAAAACTTCATTATGGCGGAACTATACAAGATGGCAGCACGGAGAGAGCTGAGTTGTACTTTTTTAATAGGATTTGATACATCAACTTCCGGCGCAGTAAGATTTTGCCATTAGTCCATCGATTTTACAAAAGCAAAGTACATAGAACTTTTATTTAAGGGTCTGGCAAAGTTGACATATTCATAACGAAATAGTCATAACCATATTTTTATTTATCCATATCAATTGGCATCAGTAATTGGTGCCTTAACATAAAAATCGTAAAATTTTCATAAAAATGAAGAAAACGAAAAAAAATTACAAACATGTACCACAAAAAATAAGTCTCTTAGTCAAAACTTATCCAAAACAATAAATACAATCTACAAAAAGTTAATAAATTGTCCAACTCAAACATTTTTAGGTTATGAATATGGTGAAAAACCAAAACCAATTGGTTCGATATGTTATGGTTATGGCTAGGGCGTTATGGTATAGCACCATTGACTAATTAGGTTGGTTGGATCAGGGGTGGCTTTCCATAATTCGATAGTCGACACTCGTTAGCTCGATACTTTAATTCGATATCGAACGCTCGACGACACAGCTTTGGTTTACGTATTTCAATTTGAGTACATTTTTCTCGTGTATCAAAAAGTGTTTCGAAAGTATATTGGAATCATCAAAATAATTTAAATAGGGAAAAGCGCTTGTTTAATGACTCCTTAGCTGAAAATTATTCCTCTAATAATCGCAAAAGCATTAAAAACTCTAGCTTACGAAAGCAATTTGACACCTAAGGTGCTATCAAACCGATTATATCGAACGTTCGATACGACGCGACGAGATTTTGTGTTACGGAACGCAAAAACGATTATTTGATACTCGTTTTTGTTCGATATCGAATTACGGAATCCACCCCAGCTGTTTTATATGGATATGGATACGTCAAGTTCAAACGGCCCTTTATTTTTGTAGGAATGTCACCGTGCTGCCACCTTGTATGGTTCCGCCATGAACCAACATATTAACAATTATTTTTTTCATTTGCCGACTGACGTCTCATTACAATGTCTCAGCATGTAAAACAGTGGTAAATAATAAAACGGGCTGTGAAATTAATTAAAACAAATTTAAGGTTAAGTTCAGGACACACACTGCTTTATCGGCTTCGAGACTGTTATGTGGCTTAATGGAAACGTATTTGACATTTACTGTTCATCGAGGTAGTTTTTGATCTGGTCATTTTGACCTAATGGAAACGAAGCATAATAATACTGCAGAAAAAACTAACACTAAAAGCAGGGTTGCCAACTTACAGTATGAAAAGAAACCTAAAAGCAAATTTAAAATGACATAGATATTTTCCTTAAAACATGAAATAAACAAACATACATATATTTATGTAGATCCTTTGACGAGAGCGATATCCATTATATCAGCGGTCAGGGTCCCCTAATTAACTCCGCCTTAGAAGGTACTAGTTAGTCACGAAGACGGACTTAGAGGAATACCTTTAGTTGCATAGAGAAAAATTCAAATCTAAAGAACTTTTCGGCACTGTCAGTATAGAGCGAAATTTCCACCCTAGACTGAGATGGTGCCATGCGAAATAGCAAATTGACAAAAGACACCTCTTAAATTTAAAGCTTATGTTGGGGGTTTTAAAAGAAAGTTTTCTTCAAAAAACAATTGAGTTTTGAGGTCCGATTTGTAAACTGATTGTAAAACTGATATGACATACTATTTTTTAGTTGTGCCGTAGTTTTTCAGAGTCAAACAAGAAGCATTCCCTAGGGGGCTACAACTCAGTTAGTAGCCCAAACTAACTGAAAATGACTCAAGAACTGACAATCACCTGAGAAGGTTGTACAAGGACCTAACATGGACAAAATCACCCATATTGGTAGCAGAATTAGCTTGATGAGCAAACGAAAACACCCTAAACTAAGCACCAGAATATATTCTGTCGTTTTGAAAAGTACCAGAAGATTTCTATGATCAAGCCTTCTTAAGGCTTGCAGATCTGTTAGGTATCCTAACCATAATATATTGAGGTTTAATCTGGGAGTTAAAAAGCGTATTACCTTGTTATTAGTAAGCCCTTATTATTTTAAGAACTGTTCCGATAAAAAGTGCACATTTTTAATTAATTACTTCTCGAAGTGTATGTTTTGGAGCTTTACATGTAAAGCACTGTTAGAGAGTGTGGTCTATTCAAACTTGAAAAAGTATACGAAAATCAAAAGTTATTTTTATAGAAAAAAGTGTACAAAAGTAAATCAAAGCTGGTGAAATCAAAGCTCTGTGAAACATTTATTATTTTTTGCTTCCTTCCTTGAAACATCAACAAGTTTAAATATGCTTGAAAAACTTAAGGGAAGAGAGCGGGCTCGTCGAATCACAAACAAAATAAAGTGTGCACTTTTTCGAAACAGTCTTATACATATATTTTAGAATTATTTATCGCCAAGGCAAACAAATTTATTTAATTATCTGTTACTAACCAAATATACGTGATTCATTGGGCTCATATGTACTTTATGAGTACTTCAAATCATATTTGTCTTAAAATCCTGAGAAAAATAAAATATTTTCTCGTTATTAATCAACACATATTTCGATTTCTTTTTAGGTTATGTTATGTTTGCGAACGTAAAAACCCATTTAAGCGTGCATATTCGAACGATCCTGCCGGTATATTGAAACATAATCATAATCTATGTGTGAATTAACATACTCCATTTGACATTTAAGACGATTAAATTGTATTAATACAAAAACACAAAAAGTTAGCAAGAAAAACAAAAATGAGTACTGCCATCATATGTCTTAATTAGTACAAGTAAATAAAAAAACTTATCAATACCTACATTATGTTCATATACATATACGTTTGTGTATGTATATTTACTGTAGTTATGAATTCTAAAATATAAGTAACCAACACTAATGTGGTTAAACTTCACAAAGGCATATAGTATTTGCTAGCGTAAATTTTAAAAATTTGTTTCAAAATAATACTAAAGCATTGTGGTTGTAAAATTGTTTGAATAAGAATCTCTTATTGTTAAATTGGCTGAAATACTACAACATTTTTATGACAAATTAAATATTATTCATCAAGATAGTCTCCTTTGAGAGTTATACAATCACTCCAACGCTTCTCTAACATTTCAATAACGTATTTTGTAGTACGACTTGTCACGGTTCTCAAATACGATGCAGCTTCGACAATTACTTCTTCATTCAAATCTTTTTCCACGGAGCTCGTTTTCGATATTTTTGAATAGATAATAGTCGCTGGAAGGCAGACAGGGAGAATACGGTGGATGAGACAGTCATCAAAATTTAATTTGAATCCATGCAATTTGAAATTGCTTTGAATCCATGTTTTCAACAAATTACGAAAATTGCTTTACTTAAGTCGTGGTTTTGAAGGTTTCTTACATTATACACATAATATGTATTCAATCAAAGCGGCGCCATCTAGGTGTCAGTCTAGCTTTTCTACCGACGTGTTGTATATATATTTTATGTAAGTTACAGCCAGTATTCATGCCTTCGAATGCCTTCATCGCCTTTCTTGAAAATAGCTCCATCACTGGATATTTCTGTCAAATAACCCAATAGGAATGCAACTCTTCGTTTTGCAAAACAACCAAAAAAACTTAAAAATAAAATTTTAAGTTTTGTGCGAAAAATGGCTGAAGAAAATCGTGAAAAGTGTAAAGTGAAAGGCTGTCCTTAAGAAGAAAGTGCATCAATAAAACAGTAAATTAGTTAAAGAAATCAACTACGTAAAATACGATACTAGAATATATCGCAAATACAACGCATTACAAACAAATGATTTAGTTTAAATTTATTTAAAAGATATAGGCGCAATAACACAACAGTAATAGTAATACACAAATTAATTATAAAATGTTTTAGAAATAAAAACTCCAATTTAATTTCATTGATACATACATGCATTAGCACATACATATAAACATATTCTACATAGAATCAAAAAACAAAAACAGAACATGAATCCATTCTACATATGCATGATTCCGCCATTTTGTCCACATACGAGTAGTTAAAAAAAATAAAAAAAGTTAAACAAGAAACATTAATTAAATAGCCTCATAAGCTCAGTAACAATTTCAATAAAAGAAAAATTATCTTAAAAAAACAAAGGAAGGAAATATGCGCATACTTATTATTTATAAGTAGCATTAAATATTTATAATAATCATCGACAGTCGACACTTTCATACACTAACAACAAAATATATAAACATAATCACCCCTATTCTGCATTACAAGTCCGTTTCCGTTCTCCTCTCCGCTTGAACTGAAAGTAGGTATCCTGAGTTCCGCTTTAATTGAAAGAAGAAGAGGAAGAATGAACGAATTTTCGAAATCAGCTGTTTGTGAGAAATTGATGAAATTAGAACGCAACAAATAAAGAAATATTTGTGAAAAATTTATAGTTAGAAGAATATTCGTTATTTAACATTTATTTAACACAACAATGTAGACGTGAGAGTGGAAAGACGAAGGTTGAGGGACGTCAGTGATCCATTTGGGATGTGCGATGAATTGAAAGTTGGTAGCTGAAAGTGCTAAACTTTCATACATGTTAAATATTTTGAGACTCAAAAAACTTTAGGTTAAATAAAGATGCATTTAAGTAAGGCTTGGATATATTTGATGCAGAAGTTCCGAGAAATCCTTTGACTTCCTTAACAGCAATTAACCGCGTAATGGTTGCTTTGAGGTTTTTTGCTGAAGGCAGCTACCAGCATGGTGTTGGTACAGATTACAATGTGACGATGGGTCAGTCAACCGTTTCCAAGTTACTATCCTATTTTCTAGATGTAATGGAGCGACGGCTTTGTCCAGAGTGGATAAAATTTCAAAACAGTGAGTGGGAAAAACTGCAAGCGAAGCAAGAGTTTTATACTAAGGCTGCCTTTCCAGGTATAGTAATGCGCGTAGATGGAACACATATTAAAATAACGAAACCACATCAAGAAGATTTTCTTTACTATAACAGAAAAGGATTGTGTAGAATCAATGCTATGTTGGTAAGGATAACATTTTGAATGATGTTGAAAACGATGCAACCTCTTCCCAAAACGCCTGCACTTCTTCTTAGGCCTTTTTGAGAAACCTTGTGCAATGTCTCTTTTTGTTGACAGCATTTTCCAACAATTTTTCATATGTGGTGCATGTTGCCCTGCAAAACCACAAAAAATAAAGTTTGTTTTAAAACAATTTTTATAAACATCAATGTATATTTACTTACATATTTTTTAAAAAATTGCCCTTTAAAGCCCGCAAAAATAAAAATCAAAACAATCTCCGTCAACTAATTTGCAACTGACGAAAAACGGAACTCCGCTCGAAGTGTAGGATACGTCAAATCGAGACTTCTGAAGTTGCATTGAAGGAAAACGGAACGCAGAATAGCAAAGTTACCAAACTGGGAAAATTTCAGTTCAGTTCGTAGTGCATATAGGGCTGAATAAAAATAAACTTGTGAAATAATATTATAAAAAATATGAAATTCTTCCTAAAAAGCAAAAAACAAACAAAAAAATATCTTAATTACATATTAGGTACATATATACAGTAAAATAAATACGCGTGCAATAAATGTTTCCCTGTTTTCTCACATATCCTTAAGCTTAGCTTTGTTTAGTTCTTAAATCAAAAAATTTCCAAAAATTTCTTTAGATCCTCATACGCTTAGCAAACAATCCAAAGGATGAGTTATTTACTTTTTACATCCATACATATAATATACTGGTGATATTTTTTTTGTAGTGACGTTATTGCATATATTTAAATTTCTGTTAAACCAATTGCGATTTACTTTAAAATAAATACTTATAAGTTTAAAGTGCATCCCGCTTAAGAAAATGTATTAATGTTGTTGATTAAGTGCAATTTATACTCAAATAAAACGCCCTAATAAAGCAAGTAGGATTTATACATAGTCCAAAGCAATTTGTAGATACTTTAAGTTATTTATAATCCTAGATTAAAAACCAATATTTAAATTTAATTTAAAAATTTACATACTGTGTTAAATGCAATTTTATGAATTCCACTTATTAGTGTAAATTCAGTGGTAAAATGTTGAATAAAGGCACCCTTTTTCTTTGACATCTGATGAGTTAACTGTCCCTTAAAGACATAAACATCCCACTCAGCAATGCGTCAGAAGAAAATTGGTTAAAATTAACATATTCGAATTGAATACACTAAAGTTTAAGCAAATACACTAAACTAGAGAAAAATCACAGTTGCGCTCAGACAGAATTGCAAATTCTATTGAGAAAACTCATAAACACAGTAATTGTTAACCCTGTTATTTAACCGAGTGTATTCTTACAGGTACATCAGCGAGCTCAATAAATAAGTGTTACGTTCCCATGAAGCGTGATCGTTGTTGCATTTGCATCTTAAATTTCTATCCGTATCTGGATCACGTTTCATGAGAAATGAGACGCATAAATATTTCTTGGCGAAACAAGGAGTCCACTGTGCTCACTTGCTAAAATAAATCTATAAGAAAAGGTAGCGGAAAGCATAAGAGATTTCTTGAGAGTTGGATACTATTTGAGAAACCAAATTTTTCTTGAGCGTTTTTTATATGGACTTTTGATTTTCTTTTGATAAGCCTAATAAGCTTAAGGCTCCAAGTGATGCTTGTGCAAAGAAAACGGAACACGAGCCTTTATTCAAACATTGTGCTTGAATTTTGTTTTAATATTCACTGATTTGAAAACAAATATGTGATAAATAATAATGATTTTACTAAAATGTTAAGTCTTAAAGATATTTACGATACAGTTTGTTTATTTACACTGCAGAATTTTTCGGTAATTTACAAATACTAGTGCTTCGTTTACATATTTTATTTATTTACACATTTTATCCTAATTTATTACACAAAACCTAAAAACAAAATTTTCAAGTTTTAGAGAAACAGAAAGTTTTGGAAAAAGGCGAAACAAAGTATGATGAACAAACTAGCGCTTTTGCAAGTGCTTGCTTAGTTTTCCAACTGCTAAAGTTTTATTTTGGCAGTGATGCAATCAATATTGCACCCAATGCATTTTTTTCCCTATGAAAATTTTCCATTTGCCTTACGTGATATTTCTATTGAGTTTAGAAAACGTATATGAAGAGATAAAGGGAAACTAAGTTTTCTTATTTACTAAAATTGATTTCATATCATTACTTTACCCAACGCCAATTGCCCCCTGATCTGTAGATTTTGTGCCTACAATCTTATCGGATTAGCATACTGTTTAAATTCACAGTTGTTTAGAAATCTTTTTACTAAAGTGGACATTTTTTCCAACAGCACAAAGCAAAATACTTTTTTTTTAACAATTGACGCAGGTCCAACCTATTATTTTTTATGATATTACCTGTGTTATTGTTTTACATCCATAGACGTTTACGCTTAAACTTTATATGGACTGCTAAGCGTCAAACTTTAAATACACCTCTGAAATTGCGCGCATAAAGTTATTACTACTAATTTTTAGTACGCATTATACTCAGATATAACTGAAATATGTGTCTATGTTTCACCTCTACTAATTCTATGTATCACCTCTTAAAATGGAGCGTGTCCACAATTCATCGCAACTGATACAGCTATATGTTATACACTATGGCCATCAGAGGGTTATTTCTCCGCTTTTCGGTACACCCTGTTCTGTAGCTAATTGTTTAACCATTGCCGCTAGATGGGTCTTCTAAGCATTAAGCGAGGATAAGCGTTTTTTAAGCGCAGATAAACGTATACGCGTGTAAAAAAACACGGCTATTAACAGTTTAACTACTCGTATTTTATTAAAACATTGTGTTTTCTTGATTATGTTCAGGCAGGTAATGACGTGAATCATTTATGTTGCTTTTCATCAGGTCAAAATGGCTGACATCAAAAACTGTCTCAGCTGACCTTATGGTCATTTGGGGTGAAACTCGTTTCCATTATGTTACTTTTCTGACTCGAGACCGAAAGAGCAGTGCGTGGTTAAAACCAACGCTAAAGTTTTGTGCTTATTTATTTCACAACTGATTCCATAATTTCCAGTTGTTTCACAGGCTGCAGAATTTTTTTTGATGTGACGCTTGTGGCAAACAAAACTAAATTGCCAACATTTTAGCAAATAATATTGGAATTTCAAAATTTGTCATACCGTTGGGTAATTGCCGTTTATCACAATTGGTCAATTATTTGTCACGTTGTTGTAAAAACGGCCGGCAAACGCATTTGACGTTGTATGACGTGACGTCTTCATTGATATTGACAAGTTTTTAGCGAAATTCGACCAAGTGAAAACCAAGCTAGAGCTGGATTCGATTCGATTTTTTTAAGAATCGATTTTTTTTAATCGATTAAATCGAACCAAACAAAGTTTATTTAAATTTTGCTTATACTTTGTAACAGTGTACTTGCTTACGTACTTAACCATTTACACGATTTTTCCCGGACAAATAAAGCTGGACAGTTTCTCTCTCGTTTCGTTGCCTGCCGACAAAATTGGAAGCAACAAGGAATGCCACATGGGTCGTCACTTGATCCTTTCATCGGAGTGCGATAATTAGTATAGTCTTTACCGAAATGCCATACTTTTTGCGTTTTTTTGAATCGTTTATTTCAAAATGTAGGCAAACCAACCTTGGGAACCAATACATTTTTTTCTTTAATACTTATTATTACAATATGTATAATGTTCTCGGTTCGTTTATGGCATTAGAATCGATCTATGTTCAGCGTCATATAAAAAGGAAGTATACGTTTTGCAGTTTTTTAATCAATGAGTTATGCGTTACTTTCAATCGACAACATACGGCAATTTGTGTCGTGGTTTGCGTAGTTTCAGTTAAAAACTTTATGGAAGTATTTTCTTAGCTTATTGAAATTAAAAAGGAATAAGGAATTTAATTGGCGCAATTTCATAAAAATTGCCACTTCTCTTTTCGTGTTTGCTGCTATGTCATAAAAAGTATTGGATTTATATATGTATTTGTTAAGTGTGTTTCTTAATGTTGCTCGTGAAGGCAAAACGTGCCGAGGATACAATATTGTGTAAAAGATCTGAATCCGTTATCTTCGACAATCCTAAAGGGTTGCATATCTGTGGCAATCATTCTAATGAAAGCACAATCCCACTTGTTTTCTTCGCTTATCTACAGACTGAGACTTCCTTATGTTGTTGTTCTAGGTTCAAAAAAGGATTCTATAGGAGCTGTTGATGAAGACATTTCCATCCATTAGTTTTCATTTCGTACTGAACATAATATCATACCACAAAATAGATAAACACATGTTCAATATATTGCTTGCCAGAAGTGCAAAGAAATTTCTTCATCTTTCTCCTTTCTCTCGAAGCCACCAACACAATAAATCTAAATTTATAAAAACAAAAACTTACAGAATTTGTATTTCCTCAAGCGTCCGTAAAGTAGATAGTCGAGAAAACTTCGATGCCTCAAGAATAGAACGATTTAAAAAAAAATCGATTATACATTTCTAAAAAAGGTCGATTAAATCGATTAAGAATCGAATCGAAATCCAGCTCTAAACCAAGCATTAGCAACTTGACGCCTTCCTCTCGCGTTCGTTGTTGGTACTTCTACAAATACATTATTTGCTTATACATACATACTTACATATTATATTTTCTGTTTTTCGCACTAACAAAAATTTAATTTTAAAAGTTGCCTTCAATAGTTTCTTTGCACTTTTTTTCTTTTTATATCAATCTATTTTACTTAATTCTTCCACATCCAACTTCTGCAACTATGCATTTGAATGTAGCTAGCTCAGCTGGCATGCGAACGTATAAACAGTTGCGATTTGCATTTCCATAATAAATTTAATTATTCAAGTACCTGTTTTTATATTAAACACTTTGTTGCTGTTAACATAACACTTAACTTTCAATTAAACACGTTATCACAAAATTTCTATTTCAAACAATTAATTTCATTTCACAGTTGCATTTCTTTTGACAGCTTAACTTGATCGAGCGTTGCCAACCATCTTTTCAAATGCATGTTGAATCTACTTATAGCGAGGTCACATTGAATGATGTAACTTGCGATTTCAGTGGTGATTTATCTTGTTACATGTGAAAATTTTTGATTTCGATAGTTTAATACTTTTGGCAAATTTTGTTGTTTAATATATTTTAGACTGTAGTTATTTTTCAAAGAAAAAAAAATGTTTCTATAAATAAATACATACAAGCGTAAAAATAACGGAATTGTAAAAAATACATCAAATTATGAATGAACCAAAATTATTTGCCTGTGTTAAGTAAGACACTAAATTTCTAAAAAAAATAGGTATGTTGGAGATTTGAGCAAAATACTCGTTATACCTACTGGATATAAAATAGATATTTACAAAAAACATACTCAAATAAGTATACTTTAAAAACGAATGTCTTTTTACAAAAGCATATAAGCTAATAAACACGCCTTTTACACATCACAATTCACAACACAACACGCGTTTCAATACATATTAAAATAAACATGAAATTCACATGAAAATTTTTAAAATAATTCATGCAATAACACCCGTAAAAGCATCTTAAGTACATATTATAAAAAAAATGTTACTCATACAAAAATAACTGATATGAAACAGCGGAAATACGCCGCCTCAGTCTGTATGAATTTCATTTCATTTAATTAAATTAAAGTTAAAATGTTTAAAAAAAACACCGTTACATCCAATTCATAATCTTATAGAGGAAAGCGTTGAATAGAAATATTCTAAGCAAGCATACCAGCTATATACATATATATGTTTATATTTATGTATATATACCCCCTAAACACACACAAAAGAAAAGTATGTTTAATTCTATAATTAGACTCTAAATAACCAAAAAGAGCAATTGAATTTCAACACTTACACAAACCGATGCAAAAACAAGAAGAAGTAGCTAAATTAACAAACACATAAGATTTGCATAAAAAAAAATAACACACACTAATAATTTATTAATAAATTTGAAATTATTGTAGATATACTATCTAATTTTAATGACTAAAACAAATTTAAACTATTAAACGAAAGGATAATAGATAAAAAAAATACTACAACAAATACTAGCCGAAAAAATAAGCAAAAGCAAACTAAAGAGAAAATGAATATAAAAAACGTTTAAATAAGAAATAAAAATACAAGAAAAGAAAATTATTACACATTAAAAATAAAATTATTAAAATATGTAATAGAAAATCTAATTATTAACTATATTCAAGTGTGCTAGCTGGCAGCATGGACGCTAAGCAAAAATAAATGAAAATTTGAGCAGCAAGTAAAGAGGCGAAAATATTATTATTTATTTAGCAGGTATATAAGCAGCAAATACATACACACACACACATATTTACACTTATGGAGAATTATAAATTAAATTTTAATATTTAGATAAATTAAAAAATTTATTTATTAAAAAAAGTGAATTCAAAAACTATTGCTAAAGTAATTAAATGAGATATGTATAACGAATAATATATAAATGAAGATATTTTTAAATAGAACGCAAATAGTGTAGGGAAAATATTAAATATATAACAAATTTAATGCAACCCGTAATCCTACCTAAACAGTATCTTGAGTTAACAACCATTACTTACCATGCAGTTATACAATACATATTTGAATACATATACTCCTAGAATGATCATTATGCCATAAATATTTTCATGAAACCAAAAAAAGAAGTATTTAACTACAATTTTTAACAATATAAAAATATGTCAGCCATTGTATAACCACCCTAATGCTTCAACGACAGCAGTGCAATGACTGTTACTCGAGAGTACATGAATGAACACACTCGTATTTAAAATCTGACAACTTACTCCTCATATTTACCGTGTTCATACGCGGCAATTCGAGCTCGGCAACTAATTGCCTTTTTACCCGATAGCTAGGCGAGAGGGCGGCGAAGCAAGGTAACGTGTACAGAGTTGTCCATAGCCGTCTCCCTTCCTCGTCGCGCTCTCGCCAAACAATGAACAGATGAGTTAGAAACGCCGATAAATATACTTCTTCAACTCGAAAATGATCAGAAAGTAATTGAGAATATGTCACCCAATAAGAGCACCATAAGTTCGGATTCATAGAGTGTATGTATCTATTCTTCAATCCTATTGACTCGAATATCTGTTGTTATCACCTCGAAGTTGGACAGAAACTATCCGATTGGATGCCCAGTTTGTGCATTGCCAATTGGCTTGAGAGCAATGTGATTCTGTAGGAAGTACTTCCTGCTGCGTGAGCTCAACTTTAATGCCTGCTTCTTACCAAAAACATTTAAGTAACTATTTTGCAGGTCCAACTTTTTACGAAGCCTTATGGCAAGCACTTAAGCCTTTGAAATTGTCTCTGTGCTATGGACATATTGGTAGTGCAGCCAAAGCTTTCCGCTCCGCTGCCTCCCATAGTTTGCCAGCAATCTGTGTTGTACGTGCGCGCTTAGTCCAGTGGAAACCTGTAATGCAGCCATGTGGATATGCTTCACAACTGAATTCCTGTGTATAGGAAGCTGGAACATTTTGAGTAGATCTAGCACTATCCCTATATTGATAAGTGACATATTTTGCCTCTGCCAAAGAACTCCGTAGATATGCCAAGGTACGCGAAGAGCTTGATACACACTCAGTGAACGTGATTGGCATTGATTTTGCCAGAGTCTCCTGTAGAGTTAAAGCCCCATCACATAAGCAGTTTTTTCATATAGATGCGTTTAACGCAATCTTATAAATTATGAATAGATTGCACGCATTTTTATGGAGAACGGTAAATTGAACGACACTGGCGCCATCTGACATGAAAAAGTAGCAAACATGCAACTTCTGTTGCAAGCAAAGCCTAATAATATAACATATGAATACGACACAAAATATGTTAGCAAGTATTTTTGTTGTATAGGGCAAATGTTTATAGCAGTGCTTCGAGAAATTTTGTATGTGAATGGGCAAGGCGAAATAAACTTCCATTGCCATGTCTGAAGTGCCTTTATGTTTATAAACGCAACATCTTGGTTGATTGTGACGATGTTACTGGAATGCATAAGCTTGTGTTACACACATCTAAGTATATGCAAAAATTTCATTGTGCAGCGGCCTTTACAACTTTAGCATGATTGACATGCACATCGTCCAAACTAATTTACTCACTTCTATTTCTCTGATTAAATAAAATCTGTTAAATAATTAAAAGTATATTGTATTTATACTCCTTTTTCACACATACTCCACTATAATAATAAAAAAGTTATTTTATATTTCATCATTAGGCTAAGGGCACATCTAGCTGCACGAGAACTTTTTTTGCGTATGTCATCAACTTTGTCGCTCATTGCCGCGTGCGTAATACTGCTGCCACTAGATGTGAATAGCTCCATAGGGTTACATGCAAAGAATAATTTTTCGTGTAGTCTAGTTCTGTAAAGTGTGTCTTTAGCTTAAAGACTATCCGCGTTTTATATGTAGCATGCAGCATATCACAAGTTTTTGCTTCAGTCAAAAGTAAAGCAAGAAAGCAAACCAGCAAAAAAATTAAACAAATATATTGATTTAAAATATTTTATTTAAAAAAAAACGTTAAATAATATAGTTAAGCTCTGCAACCAAAAAGAAAATAATAATAATAATTTTAGTATTAACATGCAAACTCATGCAGCATATTAAAAGAAAGTTTTGTTGGAAACGAGCATTATGAAAACCACTTTAATTGTAGCAGCGTGTAGCATAGTTATTCGTGTGTAAAGGGCCAATTAATGGTGACTTATCCATGCCCAGATAAAACAGCTGATCGAACCAACCTTATGGAAATCAATGTAATCGATTAATGGTGCCATACCATAACGCTAAAGCCATAACCATATCATCGCCAAACAATTGGTTTTTCGCGATATCCATAACCTAAAAATATTTGAGTTGGTGAATTTATTAACTTTTTGTATATTTTATTTATTGTTTTGGATAGGTTTTGACTAAGAGACTTATTTTTTGTGGAATATGTTTGTAATTTTTTGCGTTTTCCTCATTTTTATGAAAATGTCAGATGTTTAAGGTTATGGCACCATTAATCGATCACAATGGAGATGTTATGGATATGGGTATGGTTACGACTATGGGCTAAGGAAGTTTAATTGGCCCTTAACTAATTAAAGGAAGCAACAGAGGTTGCCAAAACCAAACTGTTTAACAAACTAATAAAATATGAAAAAATAAAAAAGATGGTCATAATATTCATCAGTGCTATAAAATGGGAAGTTATATACATGAAAAATAAAAACATACACAAATTTAATAAAATTAATAAAAAAAACACAAAATCATTTTGTTGTGAACTCAAATTGTTTTCAGATAGGCATCTACGTACACAATTGGTGCGTTTTTTGTTTTAACTACAAGTACTTTTTACGAAATACAACGATTTCCCAGCAGCAAAGTTTTTAGTTGTTTTGTTTATGAAAAATAAATAATTTTACAGTTAATTTGAAATTCTTTTCCGCTCGAAAAATTTCGTTCGAAAAAAGCAAAACACTGCAATAACTTCAATTCTATTTGTTGGTTTCTAACAAAAAAAAATATACTAAATATAATATAAATAATTTTAAAGAAATATTAAAGTCTCCATGTGGAAATTAGCGAAAAAAAGAATTGATTGATAGTGAATATAATGATGAAAATCTATTTATTGAAAAGTTTATCAATATTTTGTTAAGTGATTCTAAAAACAGATGCTATTTTTTAGTAAATAAGTGTGTAAAGCTCCGCTTGTAGAAGAAATCAATAAAGAAATTAAATACAGAAACAAAATGTTGTGAATTTTCATTCGGTATACGCTATTGTATTATATTTAAAATATTAAACGAAAGGTAGATTAAAAAGTCATTGCAAGCATGCAGAGCAGCCTTAAAGCCCCGTCACATTACCAATTTTTCATATAGATGCGTTTAACTTATTCCTATGCATTATGAGTAGAATGCACGTATTTTTATGGAGAACGACTGATTGAGCGACAATGACGCCATCTGACATGAAAACGTAGCCAACTTCCAACTTTTATTGCAAGCAAAGCATTAGAAGAAGAATTTGACATTTGCTTTGGTCAAAGGTGCTTTAACACTTTGCAAGTGAAAATATTTTTCCCCTCGTCGGTAACTTTTCTAACATTTTTCACAGTTAAAAACTGCAATTTAACAAATGAATAGGACACAAATTATGTTAGCAAGTATATTTCTTCAATAGTGACAATGTTTATAACAGTGATTCGCAAAGGTTCGTATGTGAATGGGCAAGGCGGAATAAACTTCAATTGAAAAGTCTGAAGTTCCTTCATCTTTACAAATGCAACGTCTTGCGTGATTGTGGTAGCAGTTTATGGCCGAGACACGAGGGGTCGCTCTCGGAAGTGATTTGGCAAATACTATGAGTGTATTTCTTCCATGACAAGTCACACCAAGTATTTGTTAATTTTTTAACTGTGAGCACACCAGTGAAGGGGCAAAAAAATAATTGACCTTAAGGCCACATAAGGAAATATGAGTTGGCATTATGACCGTTTTATGTAATTGACCTTATGGACATTTAAAGTGGTGAAAAGTTTGATTGATGTTATATCCGTTGACCTTATGTCATCTCTCCAAGTTTCTCAATATCATAATTCTTTCAAATTCTAGTTTACACTCTACTAAACTTCTAGATGTTGTGATTTGCCTATTTTAGCAGCATTGTCGCTCATGGTTGCGTCGCGCAGTACTCCTGCATCTAGATATTGTAACGAATTTAGGGAAATTCCGTTTATTCCAAACGCAAAATGATCTTTATAAGACTACTTTGAAAGTACTTCACAATAACTCTTACTTCACAACTAATTGCGTGTTTAAATCAAACTGCTTAGTCATGCCTCAGCTTGCGCTGCTTTTATAGTCTCGGTTTCCTCGTTCACCCATTTCTCCTAAGGTCTAGCAATTTCGTGAACTTCATGCTTGGTTACCAACCATATAGTATATGTGTGTAGATGATGATTGATTTGATTACGTACATACGAGTAGCTGCTTAGTATCGGCTTAGTGATGATAGTATACGCTTAGTGATGCTAATATTCGTCACAATATGAATTGCACCATAAGAATACATGCCAAAACTTTAATGTTCGCTTGGCGGCCAATATTAGAGTTGATTCTGCTGCAGTATATGCTATTCTAATGCAATATTTCTTATGCTTTGGTCACGGCTAGCACTTCCGCCATATGAACGCTGTATACCCTACCACCATACCCCCTACGCTATATTCTTGGATCATTGCTCACTCTCCTCCGAATTAAGCTTCCACGAAAACTTGATATTTAAAATTACTCAATGTTAAAAAAAAATCAATATTAGTCGTCCTAATATTCTGAGAGTTAGCCGTCAATCTATCAGAGAGCTAATTTTAGGCAAGCATATGCTACTTATAATAACTGAAACATCGACTGCGTACCGTGGTGATAGTACTACCCCCCAGCGGTGTGTCCCCTCTCAATGATTCGGTGCTCCTATTTAGCCAAGCGCAGTAGTCTTCCTGCTACTTTATATTATCCATCTTGTCAAGGCTGGATGAAACTTTTTGAAACCCCATAAATGTCTAGAATGACTTCTTGGGCATATTCCTTGTATTCCAAAACTTTATCCATGTTTATAAACACGCCTTTGGGGCACTCGTGTTGTGTTGGCTGCTAATGGCTGCGGTAAGCCATCAGTAATGTTGATTTCTTGAGTACAAGACTGCTTTAAATTGTGGGGTTCGCCGCCTACTGGATATCTATGTCTCATTTGACTATCCCACGTAGTACATAGACACCACCTTATTTAATCTGAAGAAGCACAAATATTAAGTACCTAAGTGTGAATGTGGCCGCCGTGGTATGGTGGTAGCGGGCTACACCGAAGATCCTGGGTTCACGTCCCTGGAAAAGCAACATCAAAATTATTTAAACAAGTTTTTTCAATTAGAAGAAGGTTTTTCTAAGCGCGGTCGCCCCTCGGCAGTGATTTGGCAAATACTCCGAGTGTATTCCTGCCATGAAAAGCTTCTGAGCGGAAACTCATCTGCCTTGCAGTTGCCGTTCAGAGTCGGCCTGCCAATTTGTAGGAAAAATTAAGATGAGCACGAAGTACATCGGAAGAGAAGTTCGGCCTAAAGTCTCTTCGGAGGTTAACGCGGCTTACATTTATTTATTTTATTTTTTAAGTGTGAATAAAACACAAAACATATTTTTTATATAAGAAATGATTTATTTCGATTCGCTTGCGTATAAAATATTCACAATGATAACCATAACATCTATAAGTATTTTTGCCTCACTTAACCTCACATAACTCAACACATTCTTTATGGTCGCAAAGATGTTGGGAAGAGAGCCGACTTAGCCAAAGGTACATTGCGTCTTATACGTATGTAGCCGTTTTCACCCCAAGTTGTACCAAACGAATTCAAAACCAACCAATAATCCAGACTACTAACCGTATCCGTACCATAACCCAAAACTGTCATATAATGTGAACCACCAGAAGTGCGTGGCTGTTGGAATATACCCGAACTGTAATGCATAAAATCGAATGTGGTTGGATCATATTCGATGACGACAGGATAACCAGCTGCAACATATTGCATCATTGTGGCATCATCGGCATCCATAATGCGTGAGTATGTGGCCAAATTTATTGGCGTACCAGTAGCCGTTGTCGGAGGTAGGCACATACCTTGATTCGCCTGTAAATTATTATCAGGATATTGGGCTTTGCTATATAACGGCTGTTGAAATTGTACAAGATAATCGAATGCTGTTTGTGAAACTTGTCGCGTACAACCGGTACCAGAGCCAGCGCAATCTATAAGATTTTGTGCGGAAAGCGGTGTTGTTGTTGTTACACCATTTTGATTAGCAACAAATATTTCAATAGCCTTAGCGCTAGCATAAGCCCAACCACTATTACAAGCTGTACCCTGATTTTCAACTTCTGCAACCAAACCAAGATCGGCGATGGGATCAAAACTTGCTGGTGCAGTTTGTACACTGGGTGGTGTTGTGGCGGATGTTGTTGTTGGGGGTGTTGTTTTCGGGAATAGTGCATTGAATTGTATGAGACGCATATCAGTGAATTGATTTATAGCCAAACGATAAGTTCTTTGTCCACGATCGGCTAACAAATTATAGGAGTTTATCAGCTTTTTGTTGTAGTTGTAATAGTAGAGCGCATACGATTCAGGATTTGCAGTTGTATAGGTTTTGCTATAAGTTGCCTGTGAAAAAATAAAAAGTTGTTATACATTATGATCTTGATAATCTAATTTGTAAAGGCTGAAGGACCAATTAAACTTCCTTAACCCTAACGCCATAGTCGTAACCATAACCATATCCATAACCATCTCCAATGTGATCGATTAATGGTGCGTTAACCTAAAAATCGTGAAAATTTCATAAAAATGAAGAAAACATAAAAAATTGCAAACATATTCCACAAAAAATAAGTCTCTTAGTCATAATGTATGTTACTAAAATCTCAAAAAGTTATTAAATTCACCAACTCAAATATTTTTAGGTTATGGATATGGCGAGAAACCAAAAACCAAGTGGTTGGCTATGGCATTGTTAAGGCGTTAGCGTTATGGTATGGCACCATTAATCGATTACATTGATTTCCACAAGGTAGGTTCGATTAGCTGTTTTATCTGGTAATTGTTATATGGTCATAAGTCACCATTAATTGGCCCTTAATTCATTAAGGGCATCGTCATCTCTAGTTATGTTAAATTTTACCTGGGGTTTGAGCAATCTGTCAGTTAGCTTCATTTGACATTTTCGTTTTCACCAACACACCGACCAACCCCCGGTTTAATCGATTATTGTGAATATTCTGTAGAACAATTCGTCAAACAGGTGACTTTTGTTTACACTTTTTTCTTGCACCTCCCTTGCAGAAAACGATCATTTCGTTAACTTTTAGATATGATGGCTAAATCTGCAGTCATTGGTGCGTTATCGGTACCGTAACCTTATAACAGCTGATTCGATCAACGTTATGGGTACCAATGTAATCGATTATTGGTGCCATATCGTAACGCTAAGGTCGTAACCGTATCGTAGCCAACCAATTGGTCTTTTGGTTTTTCGCCGTATCCATAACCTAAAAATATTTGAGTTGGTGAATTTAATAACTTTTTGTAGAATTTATTCATTGTTTTGGATACGCTATGACTAGGAGACTTATTTTTTGTGGAATATGTTTGTAATTTTTTGTGTTTTCTTCATTTTTATGAAATTTTCACGATTTTTAGGTTAAGACACCATTAATTGATAATAATGTATCGTATAGGGTTACGTTAGGGATACGACTACAGCGATACGACAAACGGCACCAATGACTCCGCTTTAACTGAAGATGGGGTGAGAAATGTTCATTGTGAGTTGGAAAGAAATGCAGGATGAGACCACGTTAGTAACTTTAAAAATCGGGTGATCCAATATATTTGTTATTTTGACTTCTATGCAGGAGATATCACACTTGTCTTATCCACAATGGAAACGTATACGATTTTTTTTTAAATGCCGGGAGGTCGGATAAAGGGGATAATCTCTACGACAGTGAAAAATTACACCGCCGCACGCAAACAAGTGGTCTGTTATTTAAGCAGACCCATTATTATTATTGTTATTATGCCTCGATGCACTGCGACCATTATTTAGATCTATTATGCTTGACCTTTCAGCCTATTACTGTATGTGGAGGCTTTTAATGTATTTAAGTACCTTTTCCGGCTTTTGGCTCCATATGACGAAGGTATTAATAGTCACGCCACCTAGATGGGATAGTATCCGCCTTGTCAGAGATACGTACTCGTAGAGAATGTGAGCAGGCTTATCATCCCTCAGCTCACAAAACAGACAGATTTGTGAACCGGATAGATTTAACTTAGGTGATTTCGTACTGTGTCCCGTATAGTACTCAGTGAGAGTTCGTAGGTCATCTGCTTAGATTAATAAGTTTGGCTGATACTAGCGTTGCTGTGGGATGCAACAATTTGGCATGGCTTTGCTCTGCGCATTCAATACAGTTTTGTCTAAACTGCTTTGTTTCTCAGTCCTTCTTCCTGAGTCCACAAAGGAGCTCTGGACCACAGAACGCAGCTAAGGCACCCTGCTTGTCTAGGTAGTCCCCTGTTCATTACCATCTTGTTCCTTATGCCTGGGAACCCATCCTAACAAAACCTTGTTTTTGGCTCGCAGCTGATTTATTACTCCAATGCATTCACCCGCTAGCTTAGAAATAATTGTGTAAGACTGCAAGCGCGTAAGGCTGCCTGGTTGTCTGACATAATGAGAATACTTCTCGAGGATAAGCCTCTTCGTAGACATTCTCTTCCGCATACTTTTAATAAAAAATAGTGGGATATCATCCCATTGGTATCGATTTCGTGAAGTTTAGCCCGTAGATGCCAGCTCCCGTTTTCCGTCATCAAATTTTGATGCGGCAGTTCCATGTACCCATATATGTATTTGTAGAGGTTACAGAGAATTTGAGTTTTAAGGCAGATTCGCCAATACACCCTCTTACTCTTGAAGTAATTGCAAAAAATGTCCGAGACAGCATGCCACAGGCCAAGACCGATAGTTCTGCTGGTCACGCTGGATGTCAAAAACGCTTTTAACTCAGATAAGTGGGACGACATACCTGACGTGCTAGACAGCACTTTCAAGGTACCGCAATATTTGCTAGAAGTCTTAAGGGACTACCTAACTTACAGTATCTAATTCATGAAACCACTCACGGTCAATAAAGGTACAAATAACAGGCGGGTCAACCCAGGGTTCGGTACTAGGTCCCCGATTTCTAGAGTATTACTAATGACAGTCTTCTTCGGACATGCCAGGAAGCATGACGCATATGACGTGGCATCTGTGATAAAAGCACCAAGGTGCAAGCTGGTACAGCTGAAACTAAACCAGGTCATGCGTAGTGCAAGTAGGAAGATGGCTGATCACGGTCTCCAGCTAGTAACAGCAAAGATCTTTAGTGTCACAAAGAGGCGGATTCCAAATATCAGGAATATGACGATTGGGGCTAGACATTGAGCTCACCTTCTCGGAGCACATCCGAGGAGCCTGCGAGGGGGCTTCGCACACAAAAGCGAGTCTGAGTAGATCAAGGGCAAATACAGGCGGTCCAAAGCCATGTACAAGGATGCTGCCAGCATCAACTTTATATTCTTATACGGAGCAGAAATGTGTGCGATCACAATGAATTTCGGGAACTGCGAATAGATTCGGCTTGCCGAACAGTGATTTCCTGTACTGAACTCGTGGTCGAAGCGACCGTATGAAGATGTCGACATCTATCTGACTCGATTTCATACGGGACAGGGTTACTACTGCATTTATCTCCACAGATGGGGTATGATTGAAAACCCGAAATGCCTATTTGTGACGAGTTAGATGATAACATGATCTGCCGAAGCGACAAATGGGATGCGGTCAGCATACAGGTGAGGCGTATGACTTTCCAGCAAGCGTGAAGACGGATGCCTGGCCCATTAGCGTGAGAGTAGCCTTGGAGATCACGTACCGGCGCACCCGCACCCGAGGTAATGCTAAACGCGTGCACAAGTAAGGGAATTTTCGCGGGCCGTGGAGAGTTTAACAGCGAGGCTTAAATATCCGTCAGTGCTTAAAGCATTTCACTATAATACCAGAAAATTCGATTTAGGAAGATTGATCTGAAAACTATAGATATCAGCAGTTGTTTTCTAACATAATTTAACCAAGACCTCTGGATCTCTGTAGTACAATGTTGTTTCCAGTGCTTTCCCCCAAATAAGGTAAGTAATTGAATATGGACAGCCTTAACATTATTCCCACTTGAAACCGCCTGGAAAACATTGTACGGGGTGCCATTTTGATGCACGTTTTTCCTGGAACCACTTGCTGCTGTTTATGTGTGGCTAGTAGGTACTCCGTTAAAAGCAATTGGTGTGAACAATGAACTTGCTGATATCTTTCACAGAGCATTTAGCTACTTCCTTAAGTGTCGGTAGTATATAACCGTTCAAAGTTGGAAACCTAGTGTGTGCTAGAGCTGGGTATTCACACAGATAGTGCGCGACTTTTTCTTTGGCGCTCTCTTCGCAGCTCATACAAATGCTCTTAAAAGGGATCTCGATTTGCTCAGCATGCAGGCCAAGCGGCCAGTGTCCCGTGATCCTAAATGTTTCTTTTCTGGACCTATCTAGTAGGTCCTGCTCTCGCTAACGTAATTCGGCCAGATTTGCTTTGTTGTATTTGCAAGTGTACGATGAGTACCAGGTTAGCTACTGCTAACTCCTTGCATGTGCTATGTATGTTCCTTTTGATTGATGTAAGTGTATGAAACATTTCAACCACCTCCGCAGATCAGTGGCCCCGCCTTTGCAAGTGTTCGTCTGCCTTCTCGTTGCCCTTGATGTTCCTGTGAGCAGGTACCCATAAAAGGATTACGTTTGCGAAGTTAGCTGCGGCTTGAAGCTACCTTTTGCAGCTGTTGACGGCCTTAAACGTAGTGGTAGGGAGCTAAGCGCCATAAGCGCTGCTTGGCTAACTGAGTAAATACATACCTCGGCCCTGCATCGAGTCCTGCGACAGGAGCGCACACGCCCTATCTATACACAGAACTTCCACTTGGAATATACTAGCAAAATTAGGTGGCCGAACTGACAGCGGTACCTTACTCATAGAAGACAATAACCGCAGTACATTTTCCAAGCGTCGTGTATAGTGAAATGGCGTCCTTCCTTTGCTCCCCGTCGCCCCTTCGTGGGAGCGACCATATATATTAGACTGGGTCGATTTATTAACCGATATCGCGCCATCAATTTTTCGATAGGATTTGGGCTCAGGAAAAAAAAGTTCAACTACGCATACCCAAAAAAATAATTTTAGAGCCTGCGAAATTTAATTTTTTTCACTTTTTTCGACTTTGATTTTTAAGGTTTTTTTCATGACCTACTAAAACAATTTTCATTTGATTGTAACATTGGCGATAAATATTTTTATTTTTTTTTAAAAAACTGTTATCGACAACGTCGGGTCGGACAGGGTATACATATGAAAATTTTTTTTAGTAGGTCAGGAAAAAACCTTAAAAATCAAAGTCGAAAAAAACTCACAAAAATGAAATTTCGCAGGCTCGAAAATTATTATTTTTTGGGTATGCGTAGTGGAACTCTTTTTCCTGAGCCCAAATCCTATCGAAAAATCTATGGCGCGATATCGGTTAACTTTCGTCCATACAAATCGACCCACCCTAATATATATTATTCATTTTTAGCTTCTAAATTTTTATTCACTTCGTCTTTCCCTTCTGTCACACACAACACTACCTTATAAGTTGTCCCATTCTGCCGAGTTGATCGCTACAAGATTTGCATCACTGAAATTGACAGTCAAAACCGTTGTAAGCAAGAGCACGGCGTAGAGCTCTTTAGCACCGCACATTTCGAAAGGATATTTATATTGAAATGAAAATTTGGCAATAAAACTTGAAAGATTTTGGATGATATAGTTTTCAACCAAAATCGACGTCCGCACAAACCCAACTAATACAAAATATTGCAATCTGTGGTTTATATACCGCCAAAAGGTGTTCTAAACAGTTATGTGCCAAAAGGTAGAAATTTTCTAACACACCTCTATATTTGATTAAGATACATGCATATCTTAGTAGATAGATAATAGGACTAATCTAAGTGCAAATATATACACGTACTTTGTTTTTGTATTTATTTACACATTGAAGTTCTCGTGAGGTGGTGTCTTCTTCATAGGTAAACATTTCGACCTTGGTACTAATTTTTTTCCTATTTATGTGGCAATATTGTTGTTATTAACTCTTTTATTGCGCTTTTGCGTTAGTGTAGCGCAAAATTATGGTGCATATGCTTATTGAGAACACTTTCTCACATGAGCCCAACTATGCTGAAGGAGGAGTAGCTTTGGGTATTTGAAGTCCATTTCCTTTTCTGCCAGCAACAGGTAAAATTGATATAGGTAAATGAGCTTCATAAGCCAAGCCAAGATAAGCCCCGAAATAACTCTAAAATCAGTACGTGCCAGGTGAAATTTCCAGGCAGATCAACATAGGACTTTTAGGGAGTCGAAACCGATGCCTAATGTAGGCCTTTAAGGGTCAATTAATGGTGACTTATACCCATAAAACCATAACCAGAGAAAACAGCTGATCCAACCTACCTTATGTAATCGATTAATGGGTGCCATACCATAACGCTAACGCCATAACCATACCATAGCCAACCAATTGATTTTTGGTTTCGCGCCATATCCATAACATAAAAATATTTGAGTTGGTGAATTTAATAACTTTTTGTAGATTTTATTCATTATTTTGGATACGTTATGACTAAGAGACTAATTTTTTGTGGAATAAGTTTGTAATTTTTTGCGTTTTCTTCATTTTTATGAAATTTTCACGATTTTTAGGTTAAGGCACCATTAATCGATCACATTGGAGATGGCTCTGGATATGGGATATGGTTACGACTGTGGCGTTAGGGTTAAGGAAGTTTAATTGGCCCTTAATCAGAGCTGCTTTGAAGGAATAAAAGTACTCCGGGTCGGAGGCAGGATGATTCTGTCTGATCAGCGCAGAAGATTCTAAAGTGCTACGGTAGGCAGTATGCCTCTGAAATTTCTGTGAAGCATGCCGCGGAAAAATCAATATCAAAATACACAAAAAGTTCTTTGCTGTTGTTGTTGTAGCTCCGCCCCATATAATCCGGAAGCGTTGGTTTCACATTGCAAATGAAAGGATGGTTGGTGTCATTTGGGGGACACGTAATAAGCGGCACATATATTGGGTATGTTGAGATTGATTCTGGATAAGTAAAAGTTTAACCTTTTACCGTATCCAGACCGAAGTTGAGTTGGAGTGACGCACGGCTCCTAGGGGAGGTTGATTTCTTCAACGTCGAGTTTAGGATATTTGTCTTTGAGAACGGTGTTCACTGGACAATTGTTGGCATAGTAATTTGAGGAGTTTTTGTGAATGCCATTGATGGGGGTTTTTTTGTGCTCCTTTTCTACATACAGCTGGCTTCCAATCAAATATCCGTTGCTATGCCCAGGTTTCTGGGTATTCAAAAGAAACTCTTTGTAAAGCATTTAATTTCTCACCTCTATGGGAGTATTCCGCCTCACTTTCTAAATATTGTTCTGAAGACATTATAAGACATCCCGTAGCAGTTTTGAACTTTTGATAGGCCAGCGTTTCCTCCAGTGTGTTTCCGCAGCCGTATTGTAGACGCGTAGCATACAAGTTATATCTAAGCTCGGAGTGAGCCAGAAGCTTAAACTGGCCATTGCAGCGCCTTCTAGATGGTGCCCTTGCTATTAAGGATGCTGTGGACGGAATGCTATCTCTTACGACATGCGTGACGAAGTCTAACATTTACTTGAGCGATCAGAGCGTCATTAAAGCGCCGGGTGTGGAAAATTTCCGCGCATTTCTGAGTTCATGAAATATCTAGGTTCCACCCCTTCGATCTGAAAAAAATTAAAGAAGTCGCACGAAGCAAACTGAATGTGAAACTTGGCCTAAATATCTTGGAAAGTATATCACCCGAAATATTAATTTATTAAGTCCGGACAATTGAATAGAAAGTAACGATCACACATCGGCATTGAATGTCGCGGGTGAGGAGTTTGGTACGGGGCTGAAGAAGAGACAGAGGTTCAAGAAGGGAAACTCTTCCGCGAACATGGAATCATGGGAGGCTAAGACGCTGTGAGGTTCAACGAAACTGTTAAAGTTCAAGCAGGGTGGATGGTATTATAATCCGGGAGGAGCAGCGGATGGTTCTTTGCTGACAGTATCTATTGGGAAATAATAATTCAGTTTAGGGGGAGTTTGCAAGCAATTGGATTGAAGACGTGTACCAGAGGGATGACATACTTCGAAAGCGAGATCGAGTATGGCTGAACGACCGTCGCAGTCGGTGAAGATTCCAGATATGGTGCAGGCCCAGCTCGTCCGACAGAGGCTGACTGATGGTCGGTTGTATGAAGGAGATATGGAGGGGAGAGGGTCGCTGATGGCAACAGTAATAAATATTGGTAGTCTGTTCGAAAGAATGGAGGATGATCTTGTATCTTCAGTTGGCGACTCCTCCAAGCAGATCGTGCTGAAGAAAAATTATATGATGTTCAACCGACAAATCCGGCTCAGCACTCTGCTTCACTTAATTACTTCTCTGCTTTGAACAATGAGGAGTGAAAAAGTTCTACTAAAGGAGCCGTGCCGAAGTAGTAACGGCTCCAAGATTTCTAGATTAGGACGAGCATATATAAACTATAGTTGTACTTAGAAACAAGTACCACAAGTACCCTCATCAAAAGGGGAGCAAAACCTTTTCGTTGTAATTTCAGTAACATATAGCGACGGCCAGTCTGAAACTAGATCACGGCAATTTGTGGTTGGTTTGTCTATATGTAATAGAGGGGATTACCCACCTTTGGTTACTGTGGCAAAGAAGGTCTTTAACATCACTCCGGTTAAGAAGGGAAATGGTGGATTGGATATCAGTTTGGCCGATCATTATCGAACAGAAGTACGAGCCGATTAATCGTCTTGTATATATCCAGTACTATCTACAACCTTTATTGTAGAGCTAGATGAGCTTTTGCCCTTGATATCTGATGGATGTGAAAGTTGACTGGAAAATGAGTAGCGAGGTATCTCTGAAGCTTCAGTTGGACAATCATTTTCATGATGTCCACATTACGCAAGAACCTCAACCTCGGCAATTTTTTGCTCCGCAGAAAAGAAGATTTGTATGAGCTACTAACGCTTTCAAGGATCCGGATGGTATTATTCCTTAGCAGTTTCTAAGTTATTTTGGGACTTTGTACTGCTGGACAGCCGTCAATTCGTACTAATGGGCTGAAACAGTAGGAGCGTTCATGTATTAAAAAGGATGTCAGATCAATCAATCACACATCCTTTCTCCTAAAATCGTGGGGGCGATTCAATTATAAAGCAATGAGAGGGATTTAATGAACGCAAATAATTTTCAATGGGTGTCTTTATAAACATCGAAGGGGGTTTCAGGAGTCGAGGGCCTCTGGTTGAGTTCATTATAAAATGAATGCGTAGCGTGGTGGTGGAGGAACCATAAACGAAAAAAGAGTGTGCAAAGACATGTCGAAGGGGTGTATATCTCCTTGATCTGGGGTGTGGTACTAATCAAGCTTCTGGGGGACTAAAAGCAGTCACTGTCGGCCGATTGCTTGCGCAAATACATTTCTCAACCCAAAAAAGTCTCCCCGACATACTAAATCTCAGCATACGCCAATGAAAATTTATATATAAAATTTAGCTGCCTTTGATTTAGAATTTCGACTACTAACGGTAAATGTTAGAAAGTGCAAGACACAATTCACAACATGTTTATGTGTTAAGATACATATGTAGGTATGAACGGAGTAGTGGTATATAAACACTCCTATGTATATGTTTGTATATTTCCAGAGGTGCCAATTAATGTGATTCCAATGCTGAAAGAACTCCCAACACCTTATCAAGACGCCCGCTGCACTCGTTAGCTATGTATTTCAAGTTTCGTGCAAAAGATCTTTGTTGACTTTTTTATCAGCATACGGATATGAAAATACCGCTATCAGCCAGCAATTCGCTAATAAAGCTAATCATAAAAGAACACAAACAAATGATAAAATGTAACACTTTTTTAGAAGTGGATCTCTAAATGGCACATTTCCCTTTTTGAACTCTCATACATACATACATTGGGATATTGACCTAATTTACAGCGTAGGTATTGTAAAATAAGTAAGTTATCGTGGGTTAGGTCACAACATTAAGTCCACACAACACCTAAATCAAGCTCGAAATATTTCACCGCCGCCGGACCTGAGCGATGGCCGCAGATATATACTGACGGCTCCAAACTGTATAAAAAGGTGTGTAGCTGGGTATTTGCATCTCAACTAGGGTGGAATATATCCTTTAGCCTACCCGATCATTGCAGCGTCTTTCGGGCGGAGTTGGCTGTTATAAATGAGGCCGTCGATCACCTGAGAAATGCTGTTCACGGCTATAATCAAATTTGTATTTACTCTGACAGCCAGGCTGCACTAAAAGCGCTTAGGTCTGTCACATATAAGTTCAGGACAGTAGAGAAGTGCCGTAAATCTCTTAATGAGACCGCTGAGTCTCAGTCTAGTATGGGTGCCTGGATACTCGGATATACCGGGCAATGAGATGGCTAACAAACTTGCAAGAGGGGGGGGGCATCCATTCCGCTTTCGTCGTCCTGGAAGGGATTGAGCATGTCGCTCGCTACATGTAAGTTCACTTTGAAACGGATTTTCCTTAGGGAAGCGGGTGTGAGATGGAGCAATCTTGAATCCTACTGCCACACTAAGCTCGTGTGGCCTGAATGGGATGCGAGACGCACAATAAGTCCCCTTCTTCTTGGAAGTGTGGACATATATCTGGTGGTTGGATTTATAATTGGCCACATAGCAAAAGGGAAGCATGCACAACGGATGGGTGCTCCCTATAATGATTACTACAGGAGCTGCAAAGACGAAAAGGAGATAGAAACAGTCAAGCATTTCTGTGCGATTGTCCTGCGCTTTGGCACAAGATCAAGAAACCTCTGGGATCTCCCTTCTTTGACGATATTTGTGATCTGGCTAAGTTGGAACCGAAGAAATTCCTGACGTTTGCTGAATCGACCTGTTGGTTTCAGTAGGGGGGAGATCCACGTGGTATCACAATGGGACTTTTTTGGGCCTAAGTATACTGGTGATCGCATTGGTGGCCACTCTAACCTAACCTAGTTACTTACTTGGCGCTTAACCATTTAAACGATTATGACCGTCCAACAAGGGACATCTCGTTTGTTCGCTGGCTTAACTGGCACCAGTTAGTCACACCAATGGAATGTAATCGTTTTCCACCTGTCCGATAAAAATACTTTCTTAGTCGGAGTATTATCTTTCATTCGCATAACATGGCCTAGCCAGTGTAGTCGCTGCATTTCAATCGCTGGAATATGTTGATGTCTGCGTAAAGCTCGTACAAAGTAGCATTTATAGGTAAAACTGATTCTTTGCTGGATTTCAGAGCTGATTTTGATGTTTGCATTAACGCTGGTTACCAAATAAACGAAGTATTTACTTTTCGAAATTATGACTACCAACAGTGGCGTGATTGCCCATGCGCTGACTCCTTGTTCGATAGCACAGCAGGTACTTCTTTTGTCCGCATTCACCATCAAACCCATCTTTTTCACTTCTTTTACCAGTTTGAAGTAAGCAGAATTTACGGCGTAGGTGTTCAGGCCGCTTAATATCAATGTCGTCAGCATACGTCAGTAATTGCACGCTTTTATAGAATATTGTTCTAGAGCGGTTAAGTTCAGCATCTTGTATTATGCTCTTCAGCATCAAACGAAAGAATTGCACGATAGGGGATCACCCCGTCTGAAACCTTATTTAGTTTCGAACAGCTCAAAGCGGTTCTTACCAATTCTGGCTGAGCTCAACGTAATTTAGCACAGCCCTATAAGTTTGGCAAGGAAACCAAATTCAGACCTATAAAAAACGTCTTTGCGCGCTGTCAAACGTGGCTTTAGAATCGATGAAGATTTGTGCCAATACTTTTTTAATGATTTTTTCGAAGATTTGGCGCATAGTAAAATAGTAGTTGATAGTAGATTTACCAGGTCTGAAGCCGCACCGATAAAGTCCAATCAGCGGATTCAAGGTGAATTTGAATCTTTCGCACAATACGTTTGAAAGGGCCTTAAAAGCGATACTAAGAAGTCTGACTGAGCGATAGTTGGTGTAGATTGCAGGTTAATGTGTACTGGGCAAAGAACACTTAGACTCCAATCGTCAGGCTTGAACTCGGCCGACCATATTTTGTAAAGAAGCTGATGTATGTACCTTGTCAACTCCTAGCAGCCGTATTTGAATATCTCCGCAACCAATCCATTAGCGCCCGCGGCCTTGATGTTTTCAATCGGGTTATTGCTATTCCAACTTCGACATTTTCGGGTGGGGGACAATAATTCCATCATCATCGATTACGGGCTTGGGGTTATCATTCCTGGGCGGTACATCGCCCTCTATATTCCCTCCATAAACTAAATACCCTCTGAACATCGGTTACAAGTTCGACTTTTACGTTCTCACAACAGTTTGCCTCGGACTTAAAACCTTCCGTCTGTCGCCGAATTTTTTGGTAAAATTTGCGGGCGTTATTGCTAATGGCCAGCAGTTCAAGTTCCTAGCACTCACGCCTTTTTGCATCTGCTTTCTGCCTGTAAATTTTATCTTCTCCCCTTTTCAGCTCGCTGCTCACTCATATGTTCGTATTATTCTGAGAAGTTTGATATATATATATATACATATGCACATACAATAACTGTATACCTATCTCCGGAATGGATTCCTTTGATATTTTGTTTAGCAAGTTCTTCTGTACATTATTGTGTCTGCTTTTGGTCTTTTATCATTCCATAACGTGGTTAAGCATTTAAAAACTACTTGAGACATGCAAGCTAACCCATTAAAATACTAAACCTATATACCCAATTAAAATTTAGTCTTGAGTCACATGAGACCTCCAGTTGAGACTAAAGTATATAGTCAAATCTTCAGCGTTGCTGCTTTCAACAGCCCCACATTGAATATTTCAATGTAAATTTGAACTATTTTGAAAAACTCGGTCCTTAAAACTGATTCATCGTATGCACGTATATACATAATATTCGTACATAAGAGTAAGACAGAAAAAAATATGATATATCACATATCTCGAGCCGAAATATGAGTTATAAACTTTATCATTTTACTAATGATGTTCGTAGGTAAGTAGGTAAATATCCCACCAAACTAGAGCATACAAAATTGTCGAAATTCAGATTTATTTTGAGAAGTCGATTTCTCATCATACTGTAACGAATCAAGGAATTCTGTGATGTGTTCTGCAAGCATCTGTTATCGTTCGAATCAGCTGACTGTTGAATAAATACTGCGAATATTCAGTATAGCAAAATGTTCTTTATTAACAACACTACTAGGGTAGTAGATACTTCACAATCAAACTACTCGCGTACTTCACTTACACGTTTAAACAAACTGTTTGACTATGCCCTAGCTTGCGATAATTTTATACTCTCATTGCCCTCGCACGCCTATTTTCCCCAGGGTCTAGACTTTTAGCGAACAGCCGTCTCGATCACTTGCTTATTTACTTCTCGTTTTCTATGCTTATGTGTGGTAAATGTGTGAGTAATAACTTTTGCGCTTTTAGGTGCTGTTCACATGTATAACATCTGGACTCCTATGCGCTCTCACTGTTGCCCTTCTCTTCATATGCGTGTATATGGCTGAGTAAATATGCGCTGTTTTATTGCTGTGTAATGGTATGTGTGGCTGTTTTCTCTTCCATCGGCATAGTGACGTATCGAAATGCCAACATTCGCCACGAAACTTGATGAAATAGTAATTGTTTCTCAAACAGAAAAGTTAAAAGTAAAAATTTTTCTGGCAAAACAAAAGGTATGGAGATGGAAGTAATGCATATTGCCGAGCAGATTTTTTCAGCTTTGGACTACCCGGCTGGAACAATATCTATATATGACATATGTATATATATATTATATATGAAATATGAACCATTATTAAATTCTCAAAGAACCAGTTACGATCCGAAAGGTTTTAAGACACACAATAAAGATTTCGACAAAATTTGGAACAAATTGTTGTGGGATGTTGTTTATAGCCATGTGAGGAGTTCCAAAACAAAACGCAATAAGTTCCTAGGTTAATGAGGAGTGCACATTCTTAAAGAGACACATTTTCAAATGATACTTATGATATTGTTGGCAGTTATGAAAGAGAACATATACGGCGAAAAGATCACTGAATGAAGTTAAGACAGATATTTGTTTGTAATTATGCTTTTTGGTTTGAAATGCTTTGAAATCATTCTGTCTTAGTTTGGAATTTTTAATATTTTAAGTACTTTGGTGTTAAGAATATTAGCTTTTTACAGAGCAAAAGGTCTGGTGCCATTATTTCAGTGAATGGTGTACTTATGCGTTTTGGTTTGGAACTCTCATTTGTAGTTAGATAGAAGTTAAGATCCGCAGCGCGAAAGCGTCATTGTTGTACATATGAACGAATCAGTGGTTGCCATTATAGCTTTTTTCAAGCTAGATTTAGCTTTTTTTCCTCCGTTTAGCTTGAAACTTGTAATTTCGCTTAAGCTTTTTTCAGTTTTTTATTCAGAAATTGTTTAGCTCTCTTTAGCTTTTTCTCAAAATTTTTTGAAATTTAGATAAATAATTTTGTGTACATAGATTAAATTTTAAGAAAATTTGAATTAATTTGGCTGGATGTTTAAACTTTGAGGTGCTTAACAACAACGCTAGTATTAAATAAATAAATAAATAAAAATAAATGTATGCACGATAAACTCTGAAGAGATTTTAGGCCGAGCTTCTCTCCAGTTTGCGTCGTGCCCCTTTTAATTTTTTACGAACAGCATCTGTGGAGGCAGATGAGTTTTCACTGTGAGCTTTTCATGGCAGATATACACTCGTAGTACTTACCCAAACAGTGCCGAGGGGCGACCCCGCTTAGACAAATTTTTCTTTTCTAAAATTCTGATGTTGCTTTGCCCGGGGCGTGAACCCAGGGCATTCGGTGTGGTAGGCGGAGCACGCTACATCACACCACGGTGGCCACGCCAGCATTAGCAGTTTAGAAATCGAGGAATAGTAACTTTATTATAACCACATCAACCTAATTGCGAATTAGTTCTGTGTGTTTGCCATTCAATAGGCGGTTTCATCTGCTTCAAAACTACTTCCGAGCGAAATCTAAACTTTGATTTCAGAAATATTTAACTGATTTTCTAGGTTCGCAAGCAGACAAAAGAGCTAGACAATGCTATTTGCTGTCATTAAGTAAGGGTGGACTAAAACCATAGTCAACTGCATCTACACGCATAACATTTTTCTAAAAGTCCAAGGTTTAGAAAATTTTCAAAATGAAAAACATAGGTGTGCTGAGTAGCTTTTCAATAGTTTTGGAGTTCCTGAAATTGAGGAAAAGAGTCTGTAAACTTACGCCCATTTACCACATTTTTCAGATCATGTTTATCCTTTTAGTTTGAAAATCCACTCACAACAATTTTCTCCTTTTCAGGAGCTCCAGAACTATTGAAAAGCATTTATTTCACTGGTTTACAGCCAAAATGCATCAGAGACGCCTTATGAAATTCCTATGCAAATCACCCCTTGATTCCGAAAATCAGGTATTTTTAATTCTATGGTAAAGTTTTTGAGATATTTACGAATAACCGTTTTTTTAAACAAACACAAAAAATTGGGTCCACTTATCATATATATCTCAGAACGAATTCAGCAATTCCAAACGTTTAAAGCTTTAAAAGGTAATAAAATTGATATAAACTTTGCGTAAACAAATGTGCTAGACCTGCAATTTCAAAGATAACGAACAATCGTTACGGATTTTTCACATTGAATATTTCAATGAAAATTAGAACTATTTTGAAAAAACCTCGCTCCTTAAATCTGATCTATCCTAATGCATGTATATACAAAATAGTCGTACATAAGAATAAGACAATAAAAAATGGTTATATCACATATCTCGAGCCGGAAATAATGAGTTATAACTTTATTTTTTACCTAAAGTGTTCGTAGGTAGTAGGTAATATCTCACCAAACTAGAGCATACAAAATTGTCGAAATTCAGAGTTTTTTTTGAGAAAGTCGATTTTCTATCATACTGTAACGAATCTAAGGAAATTCTGATTGTTCTGCAGCATCTGTTAACGTTCGAATCGCTGAACGCGCTGAATAAATAACTCGAATATTCAGCTATAGCCAAAATGTCTTTATTAACAATCACTACTAGGTAGTAATACGTCCCATCAAACTACTCGCGTACTCACATACAACGTTTGAAACCAAACTGATTGACTATCCCTAGCTGTGCGATAATTTTATCACTCTCGTTGCCTCGCCTATTTCTTCCCTCGGGTCTAGACTTTTAGCGAACAGCCGTGCTCGATCACTGCGTATTACTTCTCGTTTTCTATGTTTATCGTGTGTGTAAATGTGAGTACTAACTTTGCGCTTTTAGGTGGCTGTTCAAATGTATAACATCTGGACTCTTGTATGCGCGCTGCACGTTGCGTCTATCATATGCGTGTATATGGCTGAGTAAATATGCGCTGTTAATTGTTGTGTAATTGTATGCGTGGCTGTTTTCTCTTCCCACCGGCATAGTGACGTATCGAATGCAACATTCGCCACGAACTTGATGAAATAGTAATTGCTCTCAAACAGAAAAAGTTAAAGTAAACATTTTTCTGCAAAACAAAGTATGGTAGATGGAAGTAATTGCATCTTGCCGAGCAGATTTTTGTTCAGACCTTTGGACTACCCCGGCTGGAACAATATCTGAATAGATGACATATGTAGATACTATATTATAATGACTATGACACCATTACTTAACATTTCACAGAAACCAGTTTACGATCCGAAAAGTTTTAGGACACACAATAAAGATTTCGACAAAAAGTTGGAAGCAATTGGTTGGTGGGATGTGCACTGTTGATAGCCTGTGAGGAGTTCCAAAACACAAAACGCAATAAGTTCCTAGATTAATGAGAAAAAGTGCACCTTCTTAATGGAGACACATGTTCGAGAAACTGATACTTATGATATATGCAGTTATGAACGAGAACCGATAACGGCCGAAGATCACTTGATTGAAGTAAGAGCAGATATTGTTTGTATTATTGCTTTTGGTTTGAATGAAAATGCTTTGAAATCATTCCGTTTAGTTGGCAATATGACTATTTTGAGTACTTTGGTGTTAACGATATTAGCTTTCCCAGAGCAAAGGTTGGTGCCATTATCTCCGTGAATGGTGTACTTAATGCGTTTGGTTGGACTCCTCATTTGGTAGTTAGATAGAAGTTAAGATCCGCGCAGCGCGAAAGCGTCATTGTTGTACATATGAACGAATTACGTGGTTCGCCATTCTAGCTTTTCAAGCTAAGATTTAGCTTTTTTTTCCGCCGTTTAGCTGAAACTTGTATGTCGCTTTAGCTTTTCAGTTTTTTGTTTTTCAGAATATTGTTTAGCTCTACTTTAGCTTTTTCTCAAATTTTGAAATTTAGATAAATATTTTTGTGTAGATTAAATTTTAAGAACATTGAAGGAATTTTGGCTGATGTTTAAACTTTGAGATGCTTAACAACAACGCTAGTATTATATAAATACACAAATAAATGTATGGCGCGATAAACTCTGAAGAGATTTAGGCCGAGCTTGCTCTCAATTTGCGTCGCGCTCCTTTTAATTTTTCCTACAAATGGCGGACGGGAACATACTTGTTTATGCGACTCCGAACAGCATCTGTGAGGCAGATGACGTTTTCACTGTGAGCTTTTCATGGCAGATATACACTCGGAAGTCATTGACGCCAATACAGTGCCGAGGGCGACCCGCTTAGACAAATTTTCTTTTCTAAAATTCTGATGTTGCTGTGCCCGGGGCGTGAACCCAGGGCATTCGGTGTGGTAGGCGAGCACGCTACAGTCACACCATGGTGGCCCCGCCAGCATTAGGCGTTTAGAACATCGAGGAATAGTACTTATTATAACACATCAACCTATATTGCGAATTAGTTCTGTGTGTTTGCCATTACATAGGCGGTTTCCTCGGCTTCAAACTACTCCGAGCGAAATCTCTAAACTTTGGTTTTCGGCGAAATATTAACTGATTTCTAGGTTCGCAGCAGAGCAAAAGAGGCTAGACAATGACTATTTGCTGTCATTAAGTAAGGGTGGACTAAAACATAGTCAACTGCATCTACACGCATAACATTTCTAAAAGTCCAAGGTTTAGAAAAATTTTCAAAATGAAAACATAGTGTGCTGAGTAGCTTTTCACTAGTTTGAGTCCTGAATTGAGGAAAAGAGTCTGTAAACTTACGCCCATTTCCACATTTTTCAGATCATGTTTATCCTTTTTATGGTTGAAATCCACTCACAACATTTTCGCCTTTTCAGGAGCTCCACGAACTATTGAAAAGCATTTATTCACTGTTTACAGCCAAAGCATACCAGAGACGCCTCTGAAATTCTATGCAATCACCCCTTGATTCCGAAATCAGGTTATTTAATCTATGTAAAGTTTTGAGAATATTTAGAATAACGTTTCTTTCAAACAAACACACAAAAATTGGGTCCACTAATCATATATATCTCACAGAACGAATTCAGCAATTCCAAAACGGTTTAAAGCTTTTAAAAGGTAATAAATTTGCTATAAACTGTGCATAAACAATTGTGCTAGACGCTGCAATTCAAAGATAACGAACAATCGTACGGATTTTCACTTTTTTTGTAAAAATATAAAAAAATGTGTACTTTGCGAGGAGGATCTCGAAAACTTTTTATTTTTTTGTAGATTTTTTTCCTCTGAAGCTCTGTTTTATTGCGAAAAAAAATAAGCTTTCATTCAACAAAATCGATGGACTAATACAAAAGTTATAAGCATTCAAGTAAATATCCATTTATACTAAAGTACCCCACTGGTACATATGGGTTAGTATTCGCATATCAGTAGTTAACGAATATTAGCACATATGTACCAGTGGGGTACTTTAGTATTAAATGGATATATTTACTGGAATGCTTATACTTTTGTATTAGTTCATCGATTTTGTTGAATGAAAGCTTATTTTGTTTTTTTTGTAATGTAGAGAGAGATCTGCTAAAAAATAAAAAGTTTTCGATATACTTCCTCGCAAAGTACATATTTTTTTATATTTTTACAAGTGGAAAAATCCGTACGATTGTTCGTTATCTTTGAATCTGCAGGTCAGACACATAGCAAAAATGTTGTACGCCCAGTGTTAGAGCCAAAAATTTTTGTCACTTTTAAAGCTCAACCGTTTTGGAATTGCTCATTTCGTTATTGAGATATATATGATTAAGTGGACCCATATGAAAAACGAGAGTTCGTAATATCTCAAACCGTACATAGAATTAACAAGTAAGGAAGGTTAAGTTCGGGTGTAACCGAACATTACATACTCATTGAGTAGCTATGGTGACAACATAAGGAAAATAATCATGTAGGAAAATGAACCGGGGTAACCCTGGAATGTGTTTGTATCACATGTGTATCAATAAGGTGTTAATGAGTTTTTGAAGGGAGTGATCCTTAGTTCCATAGTGGACGCGTTCGAGATTCGCCATAAAGGTGGACCAGGGGTGACTGTAGAATGTGTTTGTACGATATGGGTATCAAATAATGTATTAATGAAAGGCTTTAAAAGGGAGTGGTGGTAGTTGTATATGTGAAGGCGTGTTTCCCGAGATCTCGACCAATGAGTGGACCAGGGTGACCAGAACATCATGTGTTGGATAACGCTAATTTATTTATATATGTACTACCACGAACAGTATGCCTGGCAAAGGATTTCACAGGGTTTTTTATTTCGCACCTGCAGAATTTTTCATTTCATTCTACTTCAATATGGTAGGTGTCACACACATTTTACAAAGTGTTTTTCCAAAGTTATATTTGTGCGTCAATAAACCAATCCAATACCATGCTTCATCCCTTTTATACCT
>JARSSU010043397.1:0-22084 GCA_029619165.1 Eurosta solidaginis | reverse complement strand
ATTTATTCACAAAATTCAAGGTATTTATGTATATACCAGCGAATTGAAATGAGCTCAGTCTTGAACAAATATTTTGCTTTACTTTTGCCAAAGGAAATTTCCTAGCAATTGTTTGTTTATATATGTACTAGCAGAGTTGGATTGTGTTATTAATTTGAAACGTGCATAACAACTTTATTTGTATTGAGTAAATACAAAAAAACAAGATACACTTAATTAGTTTTATCTGTTTCCAAACTGCTTAATATGTTCTATTGTGTACTGCCACAAAACCATAGTTGGGAGCAGAGAACTATTTATTCACAAAATTCAAGGTATTTATGTATATACCAGCGAATTGAAATGAGCTCAGTCTTGAACAAATATTTTGCTTTACTTTTGCCAAAGGAAATTTCCTAGCAATTGTTTGTTTATATATGTACTAGCAGAGTTGGATTGTGTTATTAATTTGAAACGTGCATAACAACTTTATTTGTATTGAGTAAATACAAAAAAACAAGATACACTTAATTAGTTTTATCTGTTTCCAAACTGCTTAATATGTTCTATTGTGTACTGCCACAAAACCATAGTTGGGAGCAGAGAACTATTTATTCACAAAATTCAAGGTATTTATGTATATACCAGCGAATTGAAATGAGCTCAGTCTTGAACAAATATTTTGCTTTACTTTTGCCAAAGGAAATTTCCTAGCAATTGTTTGTTTATATATGTACTAGCAGAGTTGGATTGTGTTATTAATTTGAAACGTGCATAACAACTTTATTTGTATTGAGTAAATACAAAAAAACAAGATACACTTAATTAGTTTTATCTGTTTCCAAACTGCTTAATATGTTCTATTGTGTACTGCCACAAAACCATAGTTGGGAGCAGAGAACTATTTATTCACAAAATTCAAGGTATTTATGTATATACCAGCGAATTGAAATGAGCTCAGTCTTGAACAAATATTTTGCTTTACTTTTGCCAAAGGAAATTTCCTAGCAATTGTTTGTTTATATATGTACTAGCAGAGTTGGATTGTGTTATTAATTTGAAACGTGCATAACAACTTTATTTGTATTGAGTAAATACAAAAAAACAAGATACACTTAATTAGTTTTATCTGTTTCCAAACTGCTTAATATGTTCTATTGTGTACTGCCACAAAACCATAGTTGGGAGCAGAGAACTATTTATTCACAAAATTCAAGGTATTTATGTATATACCAGCGAATTGAAATGAGCTCAGTCTTGAACAAATATTTTGCTTTACTTTTGCCAAAGGAAATTTCCTAGCAATTGTTTGTTTATATATGTACTAGCAGAGTTGGATTGTGTTATTAATTTGAAACGTGCATAACAACTTTATTTGTATTGAGTAAATACAAAAAAACAAGATACACTTAATTAGTTTTATCTGTTTCCAAACTGCTTAATATGTTCTATTGTGTACTGCCACAAAACCATAGTTGGGAGCAGAGAACTATTTATTCACAAAATTCAAGGTATTTATGTATATACCAGCGAATTGAAATGAGCTCAGTCTTGAACAAATATTTTGCTTTACTTTTGCCAAAGGAAATTTCCTAGCAATTGTTTGTTTATATATGTACTAGCAGAGTTGGATTGTGTTATTAATTTGAAACGTGCATAACAACTTTATTTGTATTGAGTAAATACAAAAAAACAAGATACACTTAATTAGTTTTATCTGTTTCCAAACTGCTTAATATGTTCTATTGTGTACTGCCACAAAACCATAGTTGGGAGCAGAGAACTATTTATTCACAAAATTCAAGGTATTTATGTATATACCAGCGAATTGAAATGAGCTCAGTCTTGAACAAATATTTTGCTTTACTTTTGCCAAAGGAAATTTCCTAGCAATTGTTTGTTTATATATGTACTAGCAGAGTTGGATTGTGTTATTAATTTGAAACGTGCATAACAACTTTATTTGTATTGAGTAAATACAAAAAAACAAGATACACTTAATTAGTTTTATCTGTTTCCAAACTGCTTAATATGTTCTATTGTGTACTGCCACAAAACCATAGTTGGGAGCAGAGAACTATTTATTCACAAAATTCAAGGTATTTATGTATATACCAGCGAATTGAAATGAGCTCAGTCTTGAACAAATATTTTGCTTTACTTTTGCCTAAGGAAATTTCCTAGCAATTGTTTGTTTTGTAGCATTAGCAAAATTATAATAAGGTATCCTATGTGGTCGGGGCTTTAGTGGTACTTGACAGGCGCGCAGTGGCAACACGCATGTCAAGTACAACTGCAGCCAACGTCACACAAAGAAATAAAAAATAAGATAGAGGAAAAAAAGAACGAAGCGTTACTATATTTTCGCCACTGTAAAACTTCGGACGCGCTTCTCAATTTTTTTAGTTCAATAAACCCCAAGTAAAGTTTTAAATCAATTAAGTTTTTTATTACAACCTAAATGAGTTACTGGCGAAGGAGACCGCCTCGTGAAGAATTTTAGGTAACAGTATGGCGACAATATGGAGGCGGCGACCTCCAAGACGGTAAACCAGTGGTAAGAAGGTAACGCACATGGCGTACGATAAGCAGTGTCAGGACACGATGGGATCCGAAGATAACAGGTGACACAAAATGGCGACCGTGAGGCTGGAGCCTCGGTCATTTTGAAATTGGGCAGTCAAAAAGTGAGTAGAGTGGAGAGAAAAAGTGGTAGTGCAGTGAAATACAAGCAAATTTAACACAACTTAATAAATTTAAAATAATCAAAAATAATAATATCAACGACTAAATTTACAGAATAAAAGAACCTAAATTAATCTATAATATACAAAAAACCTAAATTTCTACGGAGATAATCAAAATTTTTACAAAACTAAACAGTACAAAATTTAAGTACGGCAGAAATAAGAAATTATAACGAATCTTTATGAGAAAGGAGGTAACAAATTTAACAATGAGTAAAACCATAATACAAATTTTAATCGAAACGGAAATAACACAAAATCTTCGATATAATAAACCAAACTAAAACAAACAGAGATAATACAAAATTAAGAAAGCAGAAAAAATTTTCAATATTAATTTATACGACAAATAATTAAAGTGGCGGAATTAATTCGCAAACTGTACCACCAGTCACCAATTTCATAACGGCACTCCTCCACTGCTTATACAGCGGCACGAAACCCACGCCATATACATACATATAGACGCATAACGGCGCGAAAACACGTCATATAAAATTTGTAAAATTTGTACACCATCAGCAAAGAGAGTAGAAATAAGAGGCACCAGCTGTGAATGTCGGGCAGAATTTCAATTTGCCAATGTACCTATTTCTTGGACTCGTGCCATTCCCGTCTCTTCTTATTTTTCGTAAATTGTTGTCTCATATTTTTTGTTTCGCCTGACGAAAATTAAGTAGAGAAGAAGTAAAATGAGTGACATTGAGTTATTTTCTGCATTTGAGCTTTTTGAAGTTTTGTTTACTTTTGTACAAATGCTTAGAAAATGCAATTTTACATGCAAAATGACATGCTAATACATTTGCACAAATACTACTTAGAATATTTATGTACAATATTTATGGAATATTGAAAGGTTGTATGACCTTAAATAAATAAATTATATAATAGGTCAGTTCAATTAATCAGAGGGGAAGTGTTTGCGTTTTTGCCGACGGCAAATCATAATAATGGCAACCAAAATGTACATGCTTTGGAAATGTAATTTTATGCAAAAGAGCATGCACAATATTTATGCAACAAATATATATAAAATTATATAATTTGTAAACCACATATACCTACACCTGAACATACATATGTCAACTTTAAAAAATAACTATGTATGTAATTTATGTGAAATATGTTAATATACTTTTCTTTGATATTCAGTTTTCATAGATATGTATAAAAATATTTTGAATTGAAATCCTCTGATTTATCAAACATCAAATTAAAAAATAAATAAATAAAAAATAAAGAGCATTTAAATAAAAATAAAATAAGTTTATAAACAAAGCTGCATACATACATCTTCTTACAACCACTTCCCTCCCTGCAAAAATCGTTTGGATCATGTGGTCCACTGGAGTACTTAACATGATACTCCACTGTAATGCAGCAATGGACCAACTAATGTTTCTATATGAACATTATTGTAAGCCGACCATTGCTCGTTTAATTTATCTACTCTCTTTGGTATGGTATTTGTACGAATAGGAAGAGACGTATGCATGTAAACTTTTCCTCCCTCACGGTCCTACACGGCTTGAATGCGCCTACAATGCTGATGTGCTGAGATCAGGTGAGTGAGAAATGAAGAAAGGAAAAAACACTATCATATTCTTCTCTTTGCATATATACGTATGCAAGTCATTGACCTATATATATGCCTATGTACATAATACCTTAGCCTAGGTCACGGAATATGCAATAACTTTAGCTGCTTTGGTTTCGTTATTTTATATATGTATATACATACCGATATATATTTTTTGCGGTTTAGTAGAAGGAAAGATATGACAATGATTCTTTTTGTAGAAGCAAAGTATCTTCCTAATACAGATACATTAGGGGTGACGAGTTACACACAACCCTCAATATCGTTCACATATTTTGTTTGAATTAAACTATTTTTTTTCTGCTTCCAACTGGATTGTGAATTATGGTCGAAAAGGTATTTGAAGATGTTAAGCTCTCGTTTATATAGATATATTGTATTACTAAATAGAATTGTCAAACTACTTTATTAGCCTTTTTTTGCGATAATTTTGTTTTTACACGTAGATTTAAGAATAGTGGTTAGGGTATCATCTATTTATTTTGCTTGCGACTTTAAAATTGAATAAAATATGTTTATAACATTGGCAAATTGAAAGGTTGAAGCTAAATTTATTTCGGTAATGGAAGGCTAACTTTTCAACTCTTTGGTGTGGGTGTTGTTCCTGGTAAGAAGAGGGGAAGTGGGAGGACGATGACGTGAAGGACCCTTAGACAGACGAACTTGAGTCAGGTATTGGGGGCACTGGAAGTAGATAGGAGTCAGCACAGTGCCAACGGTGCGGTGCAACTTGCACTGCAGAGGGAGGGTAGACTCCACCTGACAGGACAGGCCTTGATCTTTTTCCCCCTCTTAACTTGCCCCTTACGTTTTATTCCTATATTTTTCAGCTTTCTCTTCTTTTACAACACACGCAGGTATGAACCCTTTTTGTTCATGTGGCTGCGGGTGATGTCGGTGGTCCAGTACCCCGCCCAATACGACGAGCTAGCTGGGCCCGCAAGCAAACCTGCTTGCCGCCGCTCCTCACCACCCTAACAAGCCAGCCACGTAACAGGGGGTCGGGAAAGCCACTCTGGACCATTCTACCATAGCGATGAGTTAGCAAGATCGTCGCGGTTACATCCTCTGGTTCCAAGATACGCGGGGTTGTCTTTGCTTCGCACATGTCCCCAAGGGATATTTCCAACGAGGTCTATGATCTGCGCTGTTCGGTTGGAGATGTATGTTTTCCACGAGTGGGGTGGCTTTTCCAGCCAGGCTAGCACGATTTCCGAATCGGACCACATGATTAATTTTTTTGACTTAGGCCGAGATGGGGACTGATATTTTAAATAGCCGTGGCACCGCCCACTGTGATAAAATCATTTTACAAATATTATTAATCATAAATCAAAAATCGTTAAACTTATCGTAACAAAATTCAGCAGAGAGGTTGCCTTTACTATAAGGAATGCTTTGAAGAAAAATTTACGAAATCGGTTAAGGACCACGCCCACTTTTATATAAACGATTTTTAAAAGGGTCGTGGACGAATAAAATAAGCTATATCTTTTGCAAAGAAGAGCTATATATCAATTGTATTTCATATCCCAAGTGTATTTATAACAATAAATAGGAAAAACTTCAAATTTTAAAAAATGGGCGTGGCACCGCCCTTTTTATGACTAAGCAATTTTCTATGTTTCGGGAGCCATAACTCAAAGAAAAATTATCGGATCGTAATAAAATTGGGTAACAAATTTTTTCTATAGCCATATAAAATATTTTTTAAAAGGGGACCAGAATAATAAGCTATAACTTAGCAAAAAAGAGTTTTGAGTCAATGATATTTCACTTATCAAGTTTTATTGTAAGAGGACGGTGCCACGTGTTATGTAGAACAATGTCTACATATGCACATAGTATGTAAGTATGTACATATGAATATGCAAACGTACATTCAACATTATCAAATATATGTACCTATGCAGATATCATGATAACAAGATTGATAAGAGCATCTGCACATTCATATAATTTCATTCATACATACATATGTACATACCTACATCTGCACACGATTAAATTACGAACACACACTACATACCTATGTACATACATGAGTGACATCATGATAACGAGATTGATAAAAACATCTGCAAATTCTTATATGTAATTCTCTGATATGTATGTACAAATGCGTGTTTGCTAAAATCAAAAGAAACGCATGCCCTACATATCTACATAATGAATGTATGTATGTTAAAATGTTCTAACCATCTGATCTTCTATACAAATATATGTACCTACGTACGTTTGTAATTCCACACAAAACTTCATCCTCGACGCTATGGCTAAAAAATAACAAACACACATTAAATACATGTGTCTTGACATAAATAATAAAATATATAAATTATTATTTTATTTATGGTCACACATGTATGTAGATATATGTGAATGTATGTAGATATATGTGAATCAATAGATTAATATGCAGACAGTTGAAGGCCAAGATTTTAAAGGGCCCGTCATGGCATACACTGCAAATATGTAAATCTTAAACCAGGCAAATGAAAGTGCAAATCATACATAAAGAGGGATAAATGCGATGGATGGTGGGATGCAAAAGGATAGTGGTTTTTAATATTTTTAAACCAGGTGAAGTGGTGAATTACCATTCAACAATTTCAAACCTTCCACCCAAATTAAACCTACCTACCCACACTCCTACTTTTCAATTTAGTACTTGTTACTTTAATAGCAAAGTATCAATACAAGCATAATATGCATTAATAAAGGGGCCCATTAAGCGCCTTACAAAAACACTGCCAAATCTCATCTAAAAATGGCAAGTTGTAGAAGCTCATAAGGGTGTTCATGAATAAGCGCCAACTTGAAATTTTGCATATTGATGAATGTAGTGTAAAACTGTTAATGGAAAATGTCAAAAATATTATGCTATATTGCACAATGATTTTGGGGTTTCCGTTCTTGACGTTGCTATCATATAAATATGTAGAGTTACTGAGCATTAAACAAATTTTGGTTTTTGAATTTTCTCTCAAAAGTATGATGAAAAAAATGTATTTACCTATAACATACCTTAGGGCGAGACCACTAGTCTTAATGTCTGATAAATTCAACCATATATACGGTAAGAAAAAATTCTGATTATTCTTTAGATACAAAAACGGTCATTGTATTTGTGAAATTCACCTAGAGGAGAGGGATTCATACACAATTTTTCACATTTAGACGATAAATTTTTGACTGCTGTATAAAATGGGCATATTTGTATATGTCTTTATAAGGCAAAATCAATTAATTGCAGAAAAATTAACAAAACAAAAAAATTTGTTTTCACAAAGCCAAATGTGCAGTTACACTTGCGCATAGAGTGAATACCCCTAACTTTGTTCGAGACCAAAAATTGTAAAAATTTAAAATTGTGATTCCTTCAAAGAGCTGTGTTGTCACATTTCAGCTCGGTGTCTCAGAAAAGGAGTTATGTTGCCACTTTTCATTCAACAACTTCAACAAATTTGCTTGATTTTTCGCATTTTTGTTGAAAGTTGAGAAGAAAACTTTTCTGATGGCATTTGCAAAGACAATTATAAATGGAAGACTGGCTGACGCCAATGAATATACATATGTCCATTTGTATGGTATTGTTTTGTATTTTTAGATTATTGCTTTTGATTAGCGATTGGCTTCTTCTGCAGCGCAGAGAATGGTTTGTTTTTGTATATCATAAATATGTATGTATGTATATATGTATGGGTTAGACGGTTTTGAATTTTTACAGCATAGCTATAAGAAGGGGTTGTTGGACGAAGTTTTGTTTACGCACGCACGTATATATGCATGTATGTACGGTTATATATAGAGATCAGCCGGTTCGAACTTTGAGTATCAACCAGTCATGCGTATGAATAGGGTTTGTTTTGATTTCAACCACACCATGCTTATGATTACATATGTATACAGCGTTGGCAAGGGAAGTGGTTGTTAGAAGATGTATGTATGTAGCTTTGTTTATAAACGTTATTTTATTATACTCAGTTGAGCAGAGCTCACAGAGTATATTAAGTTTGATTGGATAACGGTTGGTTGTACATATATAAAGGAATCGAGATAGATATAGACTTCCATATATCAAAATAATCAGGATCGAAAAAAAATTTGATTGAGCCATGTCCGTCCGTCCGTCCGTCCGTCCGTCCGTCCCTTAACACGATAACTTGAGTAAATTTTGAGGTATCTTGATGAAATTTGGTATGTAGATTCCTGGGCACTCATCTCAGATCGCTATTTAAAATGAACGATATCGGACTATAACCACGCCCATTTTTTCGATATCGAAAATTTCGAAAAACCGAAAAAATGCGATAATTCATTGCCAAAGGCGGATAAAGCGATGAAACTTGGTAGGTGGGTTGATGTTATGACGTAGAATAGAAAATTAGTAAGATTTTGGACAATGGGCGTGGCACCGCCCACTTTTACAAGAAGGTAATTTAAAAGTTTTGCAAGCTGTAATTTGGCAGTCGTTGAAGATATCATGATGAAATTTGGCAGGAACGTTACTACTATTACTATATATGTGCTAAATAAAAATTAGCAAAATTGGATGAAGAGCACGCCCACTTTTTAAAAAAAATTTTTTTTAAATTCAAATTTTAACAAAAAATTTAATATCTTTACTGTATATAAGTATATTAAGTCAGAATTCAACTCCAGTAATGATATGATGCAACAAAATACAAAAATAAAAGAAAATTTCAAAATGGGCGTGGCTCCGCCCATTTTCATTTAGTTTGTCTAGAATACTTTTAATGCCATAAGTCGAACAAAAATTTACCAATCCTTCTTAAATTTGGTAGAGGCATAGACTCTATGACGGTAACTGTTTTCTGTGAAAATGGGCGAAATCGGTGGAAGACACGCCCAGTTTTTATACACAGTCCACCGTCTGGCCTTCCTCTCGGCCGTTAACACAATAACTTGAGCAAAAACCGATATATCTTTACTAAACTTAGTCCACGCACTTATCTGAACTCACTTTATATTGGTATAAAAAATGGCCGAAATCCGACCATAACCACGCCCACTTTATCGATATCGAAAATTACGAAAAATGAAAAAAATGCCATAATTCTATACCAAATACGAAAAAAAGGATGAAACATGGTAATTGGATTGGTTTATTGACGCAAAATATAACTTTGGAAAAAACTTTGTAAAATGGGTGTGACACCTACCATATTAAGTAGAAGAAAATGAAAAAGTTCTACAAGGCGAAATCAACAGCGTTTGGAATCTTGGCAGGAATACTGTTAGTGGTATTGCATATATAAATAAATTAGCAGTACCCGACAGATGATTTTCTGGATCACCTGGTCCACATTTTGGTCGATATCGCGAAAACGCCTTCACATATACATCTAAGGGCTACTCGCTTTTAAAACCCTCATTAATACCTTTAGTTTGATATCCATATCGTACAAACACATTCTAGAGTCACCCCTGGTCCACCCTAATGGCGATATCTCGAAAAGGCGTCCACCTATAGACCTAATGCCCTCTCCCTCCTAAAATGCTCAGTAACACCTTTCGTTTGATACCCATATCGTACAAACATTCTAGAGTCACCCCTGGCCCACCCTAATGGCGATATATCGAAAAGTTGTCCACCTATAGACCTAATGCCCACTCCCTCTTAAAATGCTCAGTAACACCTTTCGTTTGATACCCATATCGTACAAAGATTCTAGAGTCACCCTTGGTCCCACCCTTTATGGCGATATCTCGAAAAGGCGTCCACCTATAGAACTAAGGATTACTCCCTTTTAAAATACTCAGTAACACCTTTCATTTGATACCCATATCGTACAAACACATTCTAGAGTCACCCCTGGCCCACCTTAATGGCGATATCTCGAAAAGGCGTCCACCTATAGACCTAAGGCCCCACTCCCTCTTAAAATGCTCAGTAACACCTTTCATTTGATACCCATATCGTACAAACATTCTAGAGTCACCCCTGGCCCACCCTAATGGCGATATCTCGAAAAGGCGTCCACCTATAGACCTAATGCCCACTCCCTCTTAAAATGCTCAGTAACACCTTTCGTTTGATACCCATATCGTACAAAGATTCTAGAGTCACCCTTGGTCCACCTTTATGGCGATATCTCGAAAAGGCGTCCACCTATAGAACTAAGGATTACTCCCTTTTAAAATACTCATTACCACCTTTCATTTGATACCCATATCGTACAAACACATTCTAGAGTCACCCCTGGCCCACCCTTAATGGCGATATCTCGAAAAGGCGTCCACCTATAGACCTAATGCCCACTCCCTCTTAAAATGCTCAGTAACACCTTTCATTTGATACCCATATCGTACAAACATTCTAGAGTCACCCCTGGCCCACCCTAATGGCGATATCTCGAAAAGTGTCCACCTATAGACCTAATGCCCACTCCCTCTTAAAATGCTCAGTAACACCTTTCGTTTGATACCCATATCGTACAAACATTCTAGAGTCACCCCTGGCCCACCCTTAATGGCGATATCTCGAAAAGTGTCCACCTATAGACCTAATGCCCACTCCCTCTTAAAATGCTCAGTAACACCTTTCGTTTGATACCCATATCGTACAAACGATTCTAGAGTCACCCTTGGTCCACCTTTATGGCGATATCTCGAAAAGGCGTCCACCTATAGAACTAAGGACCACTCCCTTTTAAAATACTCATTAACACCTTTCATTTGATACCCATATCGTACAAACACATTCTAGAGTCAGCCCCTGGTCCACCTTTATGGCGACATCCCTAAATGGCGTCCATCCATAGATCTATGGCCTACTCTCTCTTAAAATACTCTTTAATACCTTCCATTTGATACACATGTCATACAACCACATTCCAGGGTTACCCTAGGTTCATTTTCCTACATGGTGATTTTCCTTATTTTGTCTCCATAGCTCTCAACTGAGTATGTAATGTTCGGTCACACCCGAACTTAGCCTTCCTTACTTGTCTTTATTTAAATGTTCTTTATTTTTATACCTTTCATGAAAATGAAATGGTATATTAATTTCGTCACGAAACCGAAAATTGTAAGTCCTTAAAGGAAAATAGATAGACCCACCATTAAGTATACCGAAATAATCAGGTTGAAGAGCTGAGTTGATTTAGCCATGTCCGTCTGTCCGTCTGTCCGTCTGTCTGTTGTATGCAAACTAGTCCCTCAATTTTTGAGATATCTTGATAAAATTTGGTGAGCAGGTGTATTTGGGTGTCCGATTAGACATTTGTCGGAACCGACCGGATCGGACCACTTTAGCATATATCCTCCATACAACCGATTTTTCAGAAAAAGAGGATTTTTGTAATATCTTACCCAATTTAACAGATTGAAGCTTCAACCTTCACCATATACTTTCGTATATTGCACATATTGTTGCCAGAAAAAATTTATGAGATCGGTCGTATATATAGTATATATCCCCTACAACCGATTGTTCAGATAAGGAACTTTTCGTAATTACTGCCCTATTTTAAGAGCTAGAGGCTTCAAATTTCAGCGAATGCTTACGTATATAGCATATATTGTTGTCTGAAAAAATTATAAAGATCGGTGGTATATATAGTATATATATGGTGGTATATATAGTATATATATATAGTATATATATATATATTTTCGCAAATTTTAGCCCCATTTTAACGGCTAGAAGCTTCAAATTTCACCGAATATTTACTTATATAGCATATATTGTTGTCTGAAAAGATCATAGTGATCGGTTGTATATATAGTATATATCTCATACAACCGATTGTTCAGATAAGAAACTTTTCGCAATTTCTACCCCATTTTAACAGCTATAAGCTTAAAATTTCACTGATTGCTAACGTATATAGCATATATTGTTGTCTGAAAAAATCATAGAGATCGGTTGTATATATAGTATATATCTCATACAACCGATTGTTCAGATAAGAAACTTTTCGCAATTTCTACCCCATTTTAACAGCTAGAAGCTTCAAATTTCACCAACTGCTTACGTGTATAGCATATATTGATGTCTGAAAAACTCATTGAGATCGGTGGTATACATAGTATATATCTCATACAACCGATTGTTCAGATAAGAAACTTTGCGCAATTTCTGCCCCGTTTTAACAGTTAGAAGCTTCAAATTTCACAAAATGCTTTCGTATATAGCATATATTGTTGTCTGAAAAAATCATAGAGATCGGTTATATATATATTATATACTTCATATAAACTGTCATATTGACCCCTTTTTTACGGCTAGAAGCTTCAAGATTCATCAAATTTCATCAAATAGTTACGTTTACGTCATATATTTTTGAAATACGTGATTCGTAGCCATAGTTTTTACATGCAGACCACAAAAAACGTGAAGCTTTGCATCCTCACACAGATGGCCTACCTATTTTTATAACTTTCATGAAAATGAAATGGTATATTAATTTCGTCACGAAACCGAAAATTGTAAGTCCTTAAAGGAAAATAGATAGACCCACCATTAAGTATACCGAAATAATCAGGTTGAAGAGCTGAGTTGATTTAGCCATGTCCGTCTGTCCGTCTGTCCGTCTGTCTGTTTGTATGCAAACTAGTCCCTCAATTTTTGAGATATCTTGATAAAATTTGGTGAGCAGGTGTATTTGGGTGTCCGATTAGACATTTGTCGGAACCGACCGGATCGGACTACTATAGCATATATCCTCCATACAACCGATTTTTCAGAAAAAAGAGTATTTTTTGTAATATCTTATCCAATTTAACAGATTGAAGCTTCAAACTTCACCATATACTTTCGTATATTGCACATATTGTTGCCTGAAAAAAATTTATGAGATCGGTCGTATATATAGTATAAATCCCCCACAACCGATTGTTCAGATAAGGAACTTTTCGTAATTACTGCCCTATTTTAAGAGCTAGAGGCTTCAAATTTCAGCGAATGCTTACGTATATAGCATATATTGTTGTCTGAAAAAAATCATAAAGATCGGTGGTATATATAGTATATATATGGTGGTATATATAGTATATATATATATATATTTTCGCAAATTTTAGCCCCATTTTAACAGCTAGAAGCTTCAAATTTCACCGAATATTTACTTATATAGCATATATTGTTGTCTGAAAAAAATCATAGAGATCGGTTGTATATATAGTATATATCTCATACAACCGATTGTTCAGATAAGAAACTTTTCGCAATTTCTACCCCATTTTAACAGCTATAAGCTTCAAATTTCACTGATTGCTTACGTATATAGCATATATTGTTGTCTGAAAAAATCATAGAGATCGGTTGCATATATAGTATATATCTCATACAACCGATTGTTCAGATAAGGAACTTTTCGCAATTTCTACCCCATTTTAACAGCTAGAAGCTTCAAATTTCACCAACTGCTTACGTGTATAGCATATATTGATGTCTGAAAAAAATAATTGAGATCGGTGGTATACATAGTATATATCTCATACAACTGATTGTTCAGATAAGAAACTTTGCACAATTTCTGCCCCGTTTTTAACAGTTGGAAGCTTCAAATTTCACAAAATGCTTTCGTATATAGCATATATTGTTGTCTGAAAAAATCATAGAGATCGGTTATATATATATTATATACTTCATATAAACTGTCATATTGACCCCTTTTTTTACGGCTAGAAGCTTCAAGATTCATCAAATTTCATCAAATAGTTACGTTTACGTCATATATTTTTGAAATACGTGATTCGTAGCCATAGTTTTTTACATGCAGACCACAAAAAAACGTGAAGCTTTGCATCCTCACACAGATTACCTACCTATTTTTTATATTATATTTATCTTAAAAATCGTTTAGATATGTTCAAATTTCACCAAATGCTTACGTGTATAGCATATATTGTTGTCTGAGAAAATCATAGATACCGGTGGTATATATAGTATATATCCCATACAACCGATTGTTCAGATAAGAAACTTTGCGCAATTTCTTCCCCATTTTAACAGTTATAAGCTTCAAATTTCACCGATTGCTAATGTATATAGTATGTACTGTTGTGTCAAAAAATCATAGAGATCGGTGATATATATAATATATATATGATGGTATATATAGTATATATATATAGTATATATATATTTTTTTTACGATTTCGGCCCCATTTTAACAGCTAGAAGCTTCAAATTTCACCAACTGCTTACGTGTATAATAGCATATATTGATTTCTGAAAAAAATCAGTGAGATCGGTGGTACACATAGTATATATCTCATACAACCGATTGTTCAGATAAGAAACTTTGCGCAATTTCTGCCCCGTTTTAACAGTTAGAAGCTTCAAATTTCACAAAATGCTTACGTATATAGCATATATTGTTGTCTGAAAAAATCATAGAGATCGGTCGTATATATATTATATACTTCATATAAACTGTCATTTTGACCCCTTTTTTACGGCTAGAATCTTCAAAATTCATCAAATTTCATCAAACAGTTACGTTTTCGTCATATATTTTTGAAATACGTGATTCGAAGTCATAGTTTTTACACGCAGACCACAAAAAACCTGAAACTTTGCATCCTCACACGAAAGTACCTACCTGTTTTTTATTTTATATTTATCTTAAAAATCGTTAAGGTATGTAGATCTGTTCACTATATATTTCTTATCTTATACATCCGATTATTCGGAGATTACGAACGGGATAAGATTATTGTTCAGCCCCATTCATGAAAGGTATGAAGTCTTCGGCACAGCCGAAGACAGTCCCGTTCTTACTTGTTATTTATTTATTTTTATAATTTGATGTTTGATAAAGGGATTTTAAATTCACAATATTTTTATACATATCTATGAAAACTGAATATCAAAGCAAAGTATATTAAAATATTTCACATAAATTACATACATAGGTATTTTTGAAAGTTGGCATATGTATTGTATATTGTGGTTTACAAATTATATAATTTATTATATATTTGTTGCATAAATATTGTACATGCTCTTTTGCATAAAATTACATTTCCAAAGCATGTAAATTTTGGTTGCCATTATTATGATTTGCCATCGGAAAAACGCAACACTTCCCTCTGATTAATTAAATTGACCTATTATATAATTTATTTATGTAAGGTCATACAACCTTTCAATATTCCATAGATATTGTACATAAATATTCTAAGTAGTATTTGTGCAAATGTATTAACATGCCATTTTGCATGAAAATTGCATTTTCTAAGCATTTGTACGTAAACAAAACTTCAAAAAGCTCATATGCAGAAAATAACCCAATGTCACCAATTTTTACTTCTTCTCTACTTAATTTTCGTCAGGCGAAACAAAAAATATGAGAACAATTTACGAAAAATTGGAAGAGACGGAATGGCCGAGCCCAAGAAATAGGTACATTGGCAAATTGAAGTTCTGCCCGACATTCACAGCTGGTGCCTCTTATTTTCTACTCTCTTTGGTTTAATGATCCAAAAATTCCATCACACTTACAAGGAACGGAACGACATGTTCAATTACTAGCTAGCGTTTCCAAACGGTTTATACGGGAAAATGTAGAGGCTGTTATGGCGACGACATTAGAGAGCTGTGCGAAATTGCCCAGACTTGAAAGTAAAAAGACTTCAAACAATAATTTTTTTTAGTTTCTTTTCTATAACTCACTTAAATTAATTTTTTCATTTACATATGTTCTGACTAAATAAATTTCTTAAGAGAAAAAATAGATATTATTATAAATAAATAATAAATATTATTATAAATAAATAAATAAAAATAAAGAAAAAACATATCCATTTAGCTGATTTTTTCATGTAAAGTGCAATACCGGCGATTTTTTGAAATGTTTGTATGGTGAACCCACAGGGGGGTTCCAGGGGGTGTGCCACTGACATCGTTGGGTCGAGCATCCAAAGTTAGTGGGGGTCGGTCATACATTTGGACTCGATTGGAGCACTCTAAATGGGTCAAAGTGGTATTTTTCAAAATTTGCCCCTACCCAAAAGTTCGACCCAAATTGGGGGACATCATAATTCGTTTTAGAGGTATGGTTCCTTTGGCAAAGTTTCTTATTTTGATCCCTAGAATATGATTTTCACAGAGCAATGGGCGATTCTTTTGCCTCCCCACAAATCATCCCGGCGTAGTATGTATATATTTAGTGTTATGGTATGTATATATTTAATATTAGGGCTGTGAGTAGGTTATTGTGACGTAGCAATTTGCTACGTTACAGTCCCCCTCCCACTTCAGGGGAAAAAAAGCTTCGGCATTCGGGAGTTTGTGGCCTTAAGGCATGCACTGCCGTGGACCAAGTGGTCCCGGTATATTTTTCCACTTTGGCGGTGGCGCGGCCGACGTACGTGTGTGTATTTGTTGTCCGGTATTTTCCTTTATTCATATATTTACTTATATATATATATATTATTTTGTGTTTTTTTTTCCAAACTTGTATATGATTCAGTATAAAAAACATTGTTCATTGTATTGTTATTATTTATTTTTGTTTATGTAAAACAAAAATTCGTCTTTTAGCTTAGTACTAATTAATTTAAATTCATGTGTAAGTCTCCTGTTTTGCTTTTGTAGGAGTGTTTGTATAAAGTTGTACATTTTGTTTGAAAGGTATTTTGTAGTAAAAAAAAATGGGTATATATTTGAACAATATTTTTTTTCCAGTTTTAGAGGTAAATGTTTATGATATATATATTACGTACAATCATTCATAAAAAATAATTGTTTTCAACTTACATTTAAAATTGTTAACAAAAAAGTTTTGTGGCAATGATTTTCTCAAGCTAACAATAAAGTCGCAACAACATATTATACGATTTGAAGAATGGTGTGTGTTTTGGCGGGGCAGTGGACCCGGGGAAGTCGGGCGTGTGCGTTGCAAATAAAAGAAATAAAACACCGAATTAGTATCAAAACAATAACAATTTATTCACTATGTACAGAAGATGTGGTTATTAATTATCAAGGGTTCGCTAAGGTGAAAGTTCAAAACACAAAAGGTGTGCAAGAGTACACTCGCGGTATGTAATGAAGGGGCCTAATCAATTCCAACTCAAAGTATTGGGTAAAGAAAGAATTAATTAAACGTACGCTTCACTATGCACAAATAATTACTTGCAATATTAATTCCCGGAATTTAAGATGGGAATTAATTTAATGCACAAGGATGAAAATAATTATTTGCACACACTTCAACATACAACTTATTACCGCGTACAATATGCACTTGGCACATTCAAATTCATACGAATGAATTGCAAAAAAAGGCAAATTGAAAATTAAAGTTATGTGACAATGGCTAGGAGCCAAAATTGTACAAAATAAATTCAAGAGGCAACTCAGATTTTTAACATTAATTATTTTCAAATCTTAATTCACTGACACTCGCACTGTATAAAATGGCTGATTTAAATAACTCACTTTTTTTCTTACTCACCTGGGGCTGGCTGCTGGCACTTTGACGTTCCAAATAGAAAAGAAGGTTCAAAACCGCGAACAAGTCCGCGGCAACCTGCCGATAGCTAACTTTCGTTGAGTTTTTCCCCTTCAAAGTTAGCTCTCGGCTGGTGTTAGCCGTTACCGGTAATAATAATAAATAAATAACTAATGTGCGTGTTAGGGTGGTCCGAAATATTTAGGGCTGGTGGCCTAAACATGCCGGCCCCCTTGCGGCGAGCAACTTGAAACTCGGTGAGTACGCCAGCAACCTTCCCAAGGCGGGATAAACTAAATAAATTTAAACAAGTAAGAACGGGACTGTCTTCGGCTGTGCCGAAGACTTCATACCTTTCATGAATGGGGCTGAACAATAATCTTATCCCGTTCGTAATCTCCGAATAATCGGATGTATAAGATAAGAAATATATAGTGAACATGATCTGCATACCTTAACGATTTTTAAGATAAATATAAAATAAAAAACAGGTAGGTACTTTGTGTGAGGATGCAAAGTTTCTGGTTTTTTGTGGTCTGCGTGTAAAAACTATGACTGCGAATCACGTATTTCAACAATATATGACGTAAACGTAACTATTTGATGAAATTTGATGAATTTTGAAGCTTCTAGCCGTAAAAAGGGGGCAAAAATTGAGTTTATATGGGGTATATAATATATATACCACCGATCTCTATGATTTTTTCAGACAACAATATATGCTATACACGTAAGCATTTGGTGAAATTTGAAGCTTCTAGCTGTTAAAATGGGGAAGAAATTGCGCAAAGTTTCTTATCTGAACAATCGGTTGTATGGGATATATACTATATATACCACCGGTATCTATGATTTTCTCAGACAACAATATATGCTATACACGTAAGCATTTAGTGAAATTTGAACATATCTAAACAATTTTTAAGATAAATATAAAATAAAAAATAGGTAGGTAATCTGTGTGAGGATGCAAAGCTTCACGTTTTTTGTGGTCTGCATGTAAAAACTATGACTACGAATCACGTATTTCAAAAATATATGACGTAAACGTAACTATTTGATGAAATTTGATGAATTTTGAAGCTTCTAGCCGTAAAAAAGGGACAAAAATGACAGTTGTATATGAAGTATATAATATATATACCACCGATCTCTATGATTTTTTCAGACAACAATATATGCTATATACGTAAGCATATGGTGAAATTTGAAGCGTCTAGCTGTTAAAAAGGGGCAGAAATTGCGCAAAGTTTCTTAACTGAACAATCGGTTGTATGAGATATATACTATATATACCATCGAACTCAATGATTTTTTCAGACAACAATATATGCTATACATATAAGCATTTGGTGAAAGTTGAAGCTTCTAGCTGTTAAAATGGGGAAGAAATTGCGCAAAATTTCTTATCTGAACAATCGGTTGTATGGGATATATACTATATATACCACCGGTATCTATGATTTTCTCAGACAACAATATATGCTATACACGTAAGCATTTAGTGAAATTTGAACATATCTAAACGATTTTTAAGATAAATATAAAATAAAAAATAGGTAGGTAATCTGTGTGAGGATGCAAAGCTTCACGTTTTTTGTGGTCTGCATGTAAAAACTATGACTACGAATCACGTATTTCAAAAATATATGACGTAAACGTAACTATTTGATGAAATTTGATGAATTTTGAAGCTTCTAGCCGTAAAAAAGGGGCAAAAATGAGAGTTTATATGAAGTATATAATATATATACCACCGATCTCTATGATTTTTTCAGACAACAATATATGCTATATACGTAAGCATTTTGTGAAATTTGAAGCTTCTAGCTGTTAAAACGGGGCAGAAATTGCGCAAAGTTTCTTATCTGAACAATCGGTTGTATGAGATATATACTATATATACAACCGATCTCTATGATTTTTTCAGACAACAATATATGCTATATACGTAAGCAATCGGTGAAATTTGAAGCTTATAGCTGTTAAAATGGGGTAGAAATTGCGAAAAGTTTCTTATCTGAACAATCGGTTGTATGAGATATATACTATATATACAACCGATCTCTATGATTTTTTCAGACAACAATATATGCTATATACGTAAGCAATCGGTGTGAAATTTGAAGCTTATAGCTGTTAAAATGGGGTAGAAATTGCGAAAAGTTCCTTATCTGAACAATCGGTTGTGGGGGATATATACTATATATACGACCGATCTCATCAATTTTTTCAGGCAACAATATGTGCAATATACGAAAGTATATGGTGAAGTTTGAAGCTTCAATCTGTTAAATTGGGTAAGATATTACAAAAATCCTCTTTTTCTGAAAAATCGGTTGTATGGAAGATATATGCTATAGTGGTCCGATACGGTCGGTTCCGACAAATGTCTAATCGGACACCCAAATACACCCGCTCACCAAATTTTATCAAGATATCTCAAAAATTGAGGGACTAGTGTGCATACAAACAGACAAACGGACAGACGGACACACGGACATAGCTAAATCAACTCAGCTCTTCAACCTGATTATTTCGGTATACTTAATGGTGGGTCTATCTATTTTCGTTTAAGGACTTACAATTTTCGGTTTCGTGACGAAATTAATATACCATTTCATTTTCATGAAAGGTATAAAAATATGAGACGTATGTATAGTAGGATCGTAAGTACGATCTCCGGCGGACATCCGTGCTCGCAGTAATGCAGCCTCGCTGAACTGTGGAGGAAAAAGAAAAGCGTTAGTATTCAAGTACGTGGGGTTGCTTGGTTTAAAATGCACCTTGTGGTATAGTTTACGGTTTTATAGTGGGTGGGCTCCGGACACGACGAGGCCGAATATTGTGGCTTGGGTGAGGAGCCCGCCGACAGTCGACGCGGGTGTGCCGCCGACCATAATATTGGCGTAGACGTCGGCGCCCAAAGTGAGCAACACTGGCGACGATCGGTAAAACGTCGGATCGCCCAGCTTCATGAACTGGAATGGGGCCGCTACCGACGGGTCCAGATTTGCCGTGGGGTTTAACCTGGCATAGTTTGCTATTACGGTGGCTTGGGTCGTGATCTTCCCGCTACCCCATACTTTCCTCGAAGAACGATGGGCACCTCGACAGACGTGCGGTATTGTTACGCTCCAGGTGTAGATCCTTGCACAAATTGGCATCGATAATGCTGGTGGGAGCGCAGGCATCTAACAGGGCGCGGACCAGGTGTAAACGGCCCCCTGCCTCAATCGGACTATGGCTGTCGGCGCGATGGCGATCAATGCTCGAGTTATAGTCGGTGCCGACTAAATTATCCCGGAGTCGACCACTTCTGAAGCCGGCTGGGGTTGTTGTTTGGCGCGCGAGGGTGGTTGTGGTACCCTCCTTGCGTGGTTGATACGGGGCGCTCTGCCAGTAGAGAGTCGGGTCGAGCGGAACGGACGCGGCTCCGCGCCGCCCCGGCGCCCACTGGCATTGCGGTGCGATGGGCGGAAAGGACGGGTCTCCGCGCCATCCCCGTGTTCCATGTGTCGCTGATTGCTTTTCTGCTTCTCATGCTGAAGCAGCGGTCGGAAGGATCGTGCTTCTCCACTGGCCGTTGTGGGCGATGGCTAAGGCGGCTGCACCTCTCGTGAACTCTTCCATCTCCTTCTCCTCCTCTTCCACCTGTTGGCCCACGATCGTGTGTCCTCGGTGATGTTGATCGATAGCACCGTCGTCGCTTTCGTCGTCGTCGCGCTCTCGCAAGGGATCGGGCGTGGCCGTGCTGCTCGTCCTCCATGTGAAGCGTAGTGTGGTGTGGTTCACGGCAGCGGTGGCAACGGTCGTTGCTAGGGCATATCTCTGAACCGATGGAACGGCGATAGGCAATTGGGGCAGTGCCGGCGTATAAGGACGGCCCGGGGGCGTTCTTCTGCCGACATTCCCCTGTACCGCGGGCATAGCCGTATGCCGTGGTTCTTCTGGCACAACCGGCAGGAGACGGTGAAGGAGTCAACGCGTTGCTCCGTCTTGGTGCGTTTGACCGAGAAACCCGTCATTCTGGAACGGGAACTTGTTATTATTTGTTTTGCATTTTAAGGAGTTGGGTGGCGTATGGGCGGAGAGTAGAGGCTTAATGGTCGAGCTTGTGGTTGGCGTACTCGGGATAAAGGGTTGTGTGTGGAACGAATAATCTTATTAAGTTATTCTGTCGATGTAATGATGGGTTTGTAGTGGTTGAAACCACTGTTATATTTAATATAATTTTATTGAGATACGCCTAAAGGTATCTTTAATTTGGTAAATATCCTCATCATAATGAAATTCTGATATGAAAGCAGTCATTTTTGGCGTTT